>VWZK01000501.1:435371-467209 GCA_013396935.1 Baryphthengus martii
AGCCGGACACGACGTGACCATGGCGGGACAGGTCCACAGCCAGGTGAACTATGCGGCGGAGGAGTTTCAGCCCGCTCAGAACACACGGAGCCGGCCAGAGGAGCCGGCGCGGCCCCGGTAACNCAGCGCCCTATGCTTGGAGACCGGGCCCGGCTCCTCTACACTGGCTCCTCCGCGCCGCAGCTGAGGGGAGCAGCAGCGTTTTCACCTTACCGTACAGACCGTCAAACGCAACGTGGCAATAGTGGGTCTTCACTCTCTTCTCCAGTGCCTCCGAAGAACGGCTCCCTTCTTCCCAGCCTAAGCCACTTCGCTGAGGGGCCCCAGCTGCTCCACTTCTAGCCTTCCTTGCGCTCATCCCCCTTCCCTACCATTCCAAAGAGCACCCTTATTTCAACCTCTCCTTCCTTTTCCCAGGCTCTAACCTCCTACTCCCCCATCTGCTCCTTTCACCACACTCTCGGACATTTGGGCAGCTGTCTCCACTGAGCATCGGCCTCCAGCCACCATGAAATCTTTGCTGAGCAGGTGCAAAAAACAAAAGACCCTTCCTTAACACAGTCACCTATAGGAACGTGTGTGCTTTCTTACAAAAACAGAAGTGCCAAGTCTATTGTGCTGAGGCAAGCCCTTTCTCTTACAAGACATAAAATAACAACTATTTCTCAAAAGGAAAAGCACAATTACAATTTTTACAAAGCTACTTTCAGAAATAACTTTTTATCAAAATATTTAACCAAAAAGCTAGCATGTAGCCCATGTGAGAAATGTAATTCTGACAAAATTGTAAGCTATTGTCAGTTACCTCAGGAAGCACAGGACAACAGTCGTTGGGAGGCAATGGGAGTGCTTAAATCCCCCTGGAAGTAGCACTGATAACTAAAAAGTCACAGCAATCACTGCTAGCAGACAAGCCAGCTCTTATTTCCACCCAAGTCAAATCCCACCCTGAACACACAATAATGCATTTACAACTAGCTCTGTTCACAGAGGGAACTCGGATGGGCTCCCCTATCTCACGGAAACCTACGGCTATTTCCACTTACATGCACAAAGCCAAGATTTCATTCCTGGGAATTGGTGATACCAGAACGCTGAACACAAGAACAAATTAACATCTGTGCTTCCAAAATAAACAACAGCACAATACCTTCCAGCTGAAGCGATTTGGCCTGCGCACCACTGGACTTCTGCCTTCAGCACCAGGGCCAAAAGCTGTGTTAGCTGGTAAAGATTTCTAGGCCTTTGCCTTTGGATTAAAAAAAGGCATGTTTGCTGAGCTGCAGAGGGAACTGCTCAACAGCTGCAGATGTGTGAGACATGCACACCAATATTTGGAACACAGCTGGCATTTCTACGCAAGCATCGGAAGAGCATGGGTTAAAACTTCAGCAGCAGCAGACAGGTGGCACAGCTGTGGAAGGTAAGGCACCTGGAGAGGCGCAAAAGGATGTAGATGGTGTCAGTCTGGGGAGAAGACAACTTGGACACGTACTCCAGATTTTTCCAGTTGCATCCCTTAATGCCAGGTACTATGGAGCAGGACATTAACACTGAAGCAGTACAGATACCATCAGATTTTATTTTTCTTTAAGAATCAGACCACAAAGCCCAAAGGTTTTGATTTTTAAGTATTAAAGACTAGTACTCCTAGGACAACATCATCTTCAAGCAAATGTACTGACAACAGGTCACTGGAGTCATTTTAAGACTGAACTTCATGCATTTGGAGATGGGCATACATAAGAAATACCAGAATGCTTGGAGACCAAAGATTATGTCCATGGTGCATGTTCCTCTGCTAGTGCTGGTGTCTCCAAGATGTCCCCCTGAGCCCAGCTGTCCATTTCCATGCCATTCATATACTGCCAAACTGGACCTTCAGCTCTGCCACAGATTCACCTGTAGAAGCCAGGCCATTTTCTGTTCCTTTCCTCCCCTCAATACAAAACTTTGTTTCAAAGATTGTTTCCCCTTTTCCTTGAAAGCAAGATTTGGGCTATTCCTGCAGGTAAGAGTACCCCATGGTGGGCACATCAGCACCCGCTTCGTCAGGATCGCTGCTCCCGAAGCCTGTTCTGTGTGTCAGGGTTTCATTAGCCAGAATGACAGAGGGAATTTTTCTTCTAGATGATGCTGGTGGAGATATTCAGGCATAGGTCATTTGCTGGGGATTGCTTTGTCTTCTTCCAGGAATAAGCTGCAGTACTTGTATCGACTCACATGCAAATGTGATTATGACTTAAGTCACACAGTGCTAGTGTCCATGTGCCACATCTGTACATTCTTACCTTGATTTTTAGACTGTGCATCACAGCTCTTAGCAGCTTTTCTTAAATCTCACAGGGTAAAGCTTCCCTTAAAAATCATTAAGCCGACATAACCCAGCAGTTTGTCTGACAGCATTTGGCTGTCAAACCCAACACGTTCCTCAGACATCCGGTAACACAGGGCAGAAGATGGACTCTGTGCACTTACCAAGCCATCGCACTTAGACCTGAAGAAACGTGTACCATAAATTAAATCTGAAATGCACTGAAACAGAGAGATACATCTAGCCAATGAAATCATACCATCTGATTGTACTTTATGTTCAGCTTTTGCTTCTGCTTTCAACAATGTTCAAATAGTAACATTCACTTAAAACTGAACAAAAAAAGCTTTTGCAAACCTTGAATCTCCCACTCCATTCTGCACATAGACTCATTAGCATGTTGTGTGGCAGCAAACCTTGGGCTGCTCATTACCCTAAATGAGGGCAGGTCTAACAATGTGGAAAATAAAGTTCAGCAAATTTCTCACCAACATTGGTAGGAATGGGCGGGAATGAGAGTATGCAAGATACCCAAAAAGGCAGAAACGCTTCATAAATCTGATTTCAGGCAAAAATATTAAAGACTGTCTCAAAATTTTACTTGCATCCTAAAGAGTAACTGGTGGACTTAAATAGCTGGTTTTGAAGAGACATGGAATTAGCTGTTGCAAGAATCTATTCCAGAACATACCGAACTACGAATAAGATCACAGAAAACTCATAAAATGCGCAGCTCATTTCAACATCAAATTGCAGTTGAAAAACTCTAATCAACAGACTGTGAGAAACCTGACTCATGATTTAGAGCCCTGATTTCATTTACACCAACATAATGCAACTGATTTCAGCAGAGGTACTTCTTATTTACATGACTGTTAAGAATGTAAAATCTGAAATTTAACAATGAGAGGCCTTCAAAGTACAAATCTCCCACCTGCTACACCAAAAACAAACCCCAACAACCTTTAGCCTCTAGTATTAGACTTGCAAAGTTTATTTCCCAGTTATAGTGCACGTGTTTCTAAAGCACTCCAAGAACAGGGCACTGCACGGGTGTAACTATATATATATATTAAAGGCCAGATTCACAGACCCTCATTTACATTATACTGCAGCCGCCTGTTCTGGAAGTGTCACTCCCAACAGTAAGTTGTGTTTCTGGTGCTGAGTTTCCTTTGGACAGTTGCCCAGGAACATCGCTAACTCCTATCGGAGCCGCAGCAGCAGGAGCTGCAGATTCGGCATGTTCTCCCACTGTCCAGTCAGATTCCTGTCCCACCTGAGAATGTCCCCTGGCTCCTTCAACGGGGTACAAGGCTTACAGCACCACTGTCCCCTGAACCATTTTATTTGTGAGGCCACATGGTAAAACAGGTGCTGTGAAAAACCAGAGCTCACACGAGAAGTTCGACTAGACCAGCGCGATTCAAAAGCCCATGCACTGGGATTTCTACTGGAAGTTGCCTTCTTGTACTGCTGAAGCTGGAGCATCGGTTTGAGTTTTTCCTAAGAAAATTAATTTTCACTTAAACTCAAGGGCTAACCACTTCATCCTCACTTCTATAAGAGACTCAGAAAGCAAATCCAAACATTACTATAATTTTGTAACTTTCAAAGGACTTTTTGAAGATGGCTAATAGTTCATCATTTTGCCCAAGTAAGTTTTTACATTAATTTAATCAGAACATAATATGTTAATATACAATCCATGGATAGGCAAATCTAGCCTCATATGATGTGACATTATAGGTAACAGTGGAAAATAAGGCTAGAAGCCACACTGCAAACTATTCTGGGCAGAAAACACAAGGCATTTTAATCCATGAGGACACGTGCATCAAAACCACAGACTGGTCAGAGTCTCATAGGTTCAATACATAAAACCAGGTTTCACACCTCGAAGTGTTCACGATGGGCCGGCACACACGGCTTTAAAGTTTCTCCTTCCACATCAGCCAATGCTGAAATGCATATAGAGTATCATGAAACTAGAGGGACTCCAGTATTTATTTTTAAATCTAAGTATTTTAGCTCCTGTGTTTTCAGTTTAAACACAAAGAAATCAGTGACAGGCTCACTGCTAGAATACGCTACGGTGTGGCTAAGCCTACTCCTTTTGTAGAAGCAATGTGATTTCAATGTTAAGATCTGTTGGGTTTTTCCTGTTCAAAGCCAGGAATCACTTTTTAGTTACATTAACCATAAACCAACAACCCATTTCTAGTTTCAAATCAAGTTTCGTAAGTGTTAGATAAATGCATTTACTATCTGAAGACTCACAAATACCAGAGTGAAAGAGCAGATAATAAAACACAGTTTTAATCTTTTAACAAGACACACAGAGAGAAAATATAAACATATGCTTTGTACCTTACAGAAAGGGTAATACAGCTTTGAAGAGAATTCTGGTAGAAAACTCTATTCTATTTCAGGCTTGCCTAAATAAATCAGAGGAGCTTGTCGAGCACCCCTCGCTTTGAATTCGGAGAAAGCTCTGACTCACTCCTTTATAATACTTTCTAGTATAAGGTTCACAGGGTCAACTTTTATCCCTAATCTTGTGGAACATTCCTCAATACCTTCAATGTGCCAAAATACAGACTGCAAAACTCCAGCAGTGACATTTCAACATGCAGGAATTGAATCACAGGCCAAGTAATTCTAGTAGTGCTCCTACCTTATAGTAGTTATACTTAGACCTCATCATAAATTGTGGTGAGAAACAAGACCAAGTGTTTCAAAGCTTGCAATTTGAGTGGGTGAATTTTTTTAAAAACAATATTTTATGTTGTCCTTTGCATCTGACATTGAAGAAGTAAAGATGTGTCCTTAGGTTAGTGTTACATGCATATTTTGGTAAAAACCTTACTGCTAAACTCATCTCACTTCTCAAGTTTATTAAATTTTGTCCTATGAAGAAAAAAGAATTAAGGTGAGGGAATTTTATTTTCCTTTTATATTGCCTTTTAAATTAGAAAAAAAAAAGGGGGGGGGGGAAATCTTGTCTTTTGGTTTTTTTTTTTGCCCTCCGGGGTACCTGCACTACTTAGAAACAGCTTTCAGAAAATAAAGCAGCACCATGAATTAAAACTTGAGATGACAAAATACAGTATTCAATAACCAATTTTACAACAATAAAAAAACGTGACTCAGTACAATATTCATATATTCCATTAGAAATGAATTAAGTCATCTGGTATGAACCTGATACAAAAAAGGTACTTAACACATGCTTTCAACAACCATCTGTAAATCCTAAAACAAGTAGAGAGTACAGAAATCAAAGCTTTTTGCAATACAAGGGAGCATTAAAAAGGATATCTGAGGTCAGTGTGCGTTTCTGCTAAGAATCAGATGCAAATGGAACAGTTCCTTGTGCATGAAAAGCAGGTATAACTCTTGTTCACTAGAAACACATATAATCAAAGTAAGAAACACAGCAAAATAGACAGGATATGAAAAATGAAAGATACGGCCTTAACAATAACTGAATCACAACCCACAGTTGTAGTATCCATATGTATTTTCCACAATGAAAATAGTTATGAAGGAATACCTGTTTCTATAGCCTCAGTAAACGAGGATTTGGACACACTGGGGTACTTTTAATGAGATTATATCTTTCCTGCCTTTTCTGTAGCAGTCATACAGCCAGAAAAGACTCCAGGAATACCATCCAGTCGGATTTTGCTGTACAAACACTTCAATGAAACGTCAGTTTTCTAACCTATGCAGCTTGTCAAGACACTTGTCACTAGATGCTGTGTCCCTGTAAAATGTATTTAAAGCACAGTATCATGTACCTTGCCAAATTTCCATGTATACATCTTGGAGAACAGGTTCTAGATTGCTTCTTAAAAAGCCAGAAAGCAAAAAGATGTGGAAAGGAATGGACTCAATAGTCAACGTGAACACAGCATCCATCACCTTGTATACCGGCCACAAATCTTCAAAATGCAACATATATTCAGCAATATATGTCTGACCTTAGGTATTGAGCATTTCAAAATACACGAGCAATACGTATGAACAACTGTTTCACTTCCAGAACAAGGTCTGGTTATGCGCATACTGCAAGGTCACAATAATTTGCTGACTTCTGAAAATGCCCCCGATAAAGCAATTTGAGAGATGTTTCATGGACTTTCATATCTCTATTTCATGGAGTATGTAAATCCAAATAGGAGGCAAGATTAATCTAGCATCCTAGAAACATAAATTTTATTTTTCTTAAAGCCTGTCTGAAATTAACAGCATTTTTAGATAATTAGTCACAAATACAACAGTAATTTCTCCTACAAAACCAAAGCTTATACCTGCAAATGAAAGAAGCCCTAATTCATACTAAGATAGCAAGAGTTCATGAAATAATGTTGGATCTCAGCCTTCTCTGAGTATCTGCAAATACACAGGACAGACTTATTATCTACAGAACACGGCCTTTGCACTTCAAGTAGGAAGGCTGAAACATTTCGAGCATTTGACTGTACAACAGTGATCCAGCACAGTAGCTGTAGCATGTTACAGCAGCTCCAAGAGGTTGATTCCATCTTTACGGTCTAAGGTGTATTCATGTAGCCTTCTTGTGCTTTCAGGTGCAAGTAAAACTCAGGTAGAAATAATTCCACAAAGGTATACTGCAAAATTAAATGGCCCTTTTAATAACCAAGAGGGTTATTTTCCCTGCAGTCAGTACCCAAGTTGGAAGATTTGAACTACGCAATAAATTGTATCAGTGGGTCTTTCCCATCACACTTGATAACCCAACATTAAAGAAAACAAATCATTTGTGGAATGAAAAAGATCTGCTTTGTTGAAAGGACCAAAGAAACCACAAAGAGCATTTTTCATGGAACACCACCCCGATAATAATTCTCCATTTATTAAGGTCAAAGAACCAGCTACTCAACTGGAGGACGGTGCCTTTTCACCATCACCTGTGGTATTTAAACTTCTACAGAGCTGGCTCTAGTAAATCAGTCTCAATGCTAAATGTTTCCTAGATGGTTCAGTGTTTCGTGACTTGCGATTCTTACTTAACTCCCACCCATCCCTGCTCCAGAAATTACACATTTAAAGAATGGGAAAACATTCTACAAGCAGCTGCGCATATCTCAAACTACTTCAATTATATAAACAAAAGGGCCAATATAGGCAAATAACAGAATGCCAAGATAAGAGGGGTAAATTAAGCAATGGTCTACAAATTCAGATGCTAATGCAATTTGCTCCTTTAGATTTTCGTGGTTTTTTGTTAGTCAACTTAAGTATTCTAACTTGGCTGTTTTAACATGCATCGATTTTCCCCAGGAACCAAAAAGAAAAAAAACAAAGGTTATGTATTTTCTAATTTTAAAGCAACATTATTTTAAGGCAGGAGATAAAGCAAGTTTGTGTCTGAACAGTTACAACCCTTTGGATAGTGCCGCTGTATCTGCATAAGCCTGTCATGATTTTAAATGTGTTTGACAACACAACTTGGCGCTGCTGCTGCATCATGCACACTAGTCTGGTGCGTGCCTTCCTCCTCCCTTCCCTGCAAGCAGCTGGGAAAGACAGCTGCTGAGGATGTGGGGCCAGCAAGAACCTGGGTTCATGCAAAGAACAGCAACTGATCCCTTGTTTTCAAAGGGAAATATTCAAATGTTATCACCTCTCCCTACAGAAAAGCCAGTTTAAGCTGAATTCCCTGACACAACTCCATTAAGTGTTTTTCCTCTAAACAAAACAACACTGTCTATGCAACTCTGATGTCTTACTGACAGCTTGAATAACAAGATACAAATAAAGCAATGTTTCTTCCCACAGTCTATCAGGAATACTTTAACAACCAAGGTGATTTAGAGCAGCTTTAATCAAAGCATGAGTGGCTGTGTATGTAAGCAAGAATAACTTGTATTCAAATAATAATTTCTGATGTCAAATTAACTTTGAGTCATTACCCTTTAAATGTCAGTGAGCAGAGCATGTCATTCAAATCCACGATCTAGACTAGTACATATCCCCAGAAAGACGATCAAATCAGTGTTCACTCGTCAACATAAAGTTCTGCTTCTTTGTAAAGTAAAACATTCAGTAAACATTCCAGCATTTTCTTTCATTTGAAAGTAAATGGTAAAAGTGTGTGTGTATTTTATCCATATGATGATGAAAACTAAATCACTTCCAATTTACTTTTTTTTTTTTAAAAAAAAATTGTATTCATGAAAGTTGGCTGAAATGAAACACAATGGAAGACCTTCCCAGCAGCTCTTGCCTTGCAGTTGCCTTTTTATGAACAGAAACATCATTCACAGCGAAACCCTTAAATCTACCAACGTCGAACAGGCACCACACCACGTACGATCAGAACAAATAAATTCTCACTCAGTTTCAGAAGAACAACTTCCTATTGCTATTACAGCAGCAATCCCGATCCCAAACCGTACCTATATATGAACGATCAAGCTGGAACAAGACAGTTCTTTACAAACCCGCTCCATTTTCTTGAAGTACACTGAATAAAAGATTGCCTCTATCTTGCCATGTAAAAACAGTGCAACAAAATCTTTTATTGCTGACCAGGAAATAGTTCCACGTGATTAACACAAAAAGACTTGCCCTTGTTCAAATACAGTCAGATAATTAGGAAGTATCAGACACTAATCATGTCCATACAGTTTATGTCTGCTTCCTTGTGTACAAACACAAGAAAAACAAATCATCAGTTTTCTGCAAAACTAAGCCTTATTCACCGTGAGACTTTTTTGGTAACTGAAATGAAGGAAATGGTTCTGATAAAGTCTCATGAAGTTATCTTAGTAAGGAAGAAGGTTTTGCAGGAGGAGTACGTCTGAAAACTCTAACAAATATACACAAGGAGGCAGGACAGATGAAAAGCTACATGTAACTTTCGATTTACAGCCTTACTACCGCAACTCCGCAAAATACAAAATGGTTTTGTACGAAAAGTTTTAAATAAAACATCTTTTACACGATTGCAAGTGCATAGTTTACAAGTTCAGCCTTGTACGCCTCTTGTCAGTTTTACAGCAAAGAGGGACAATGTTTTGACAGATGACAATACAGGATAAGCCCTTTATCATGTTTCACTTTTATTGAACATTTTCTGCAAATGCAGATTACAACCTTGCTTCAGGTTGCACGCATCAACTTAAGCCATGATAAATCAATATTTTCTGAAATCCAAATCCTTGCGGTAAGGGGTTAGGTAGTGGTTGATTTCTGTAGTTAGAGAAATTACAACAGTGTAACAGTCACTCATAAAAGCAGTATGGTGCAAGAGGCTCTTTGGTGCCAAAAAATTGTCAGTGATGCATTTATGAACGCTACTGAGTAGAAAGCAATCCAAATTACAACTCTTCCTCGCAGTGCTATAGAAACATTAAAGGACACTGGAGACTCCCATATCTTGAGCAGTCTGCGAAGAAATATCACCATTAAAGAAAAGCTGTATAAAAATCAATGACAAAAGACTTCAATGCAAAAGTATATCCTATTTTTCATCCTGAAATACAGGTCAGGTATGGCCCAGCTCTACAGCAGGCATATTAAATAATCAGGTTTAAGGTGATCTACACTGAGACCTGAAAGATCACTGCCTTCATCTTACACCCATTTATATGGGCATTTATGTGGCAATGGACTTGCATCATCTAAAACTTCAGTAGTGCCTAAAGAACATACTGCTTACATACCAGCATGCATCTGAAACATAGTCATGTGTCAAACACCTAGAATTACGTAGAAACCTCAGATTTCAAGTGAAGTCTAAGAAATCCTAAAGTAACTTGCATTTCATATATCTACTGACTCGTGATTTTTTTTTTAAACCAGGTAAGTGTAACAAAAATGCAGACTTACTTGTGATTTTTTTTTTTTTCCAAACTACAATGTATAGGCCGATCCTCGCGTAGATATACACATATATACAAAATTTATAGAAAAGCAAGAGTCCTGTAGAGAACATTCCTAACTTGAGCAGAAAAACATTACACATACCATAAAGGAGAAACAGAGATAAAGGGCCAATTCTGTCATCACAAGCACTTACGGTTCCACACTTAACTTCAGTCATTATTGCATGCATTAGGTGCCCGGAGCTACAAGTACCTCTGGGTACAGTTGAGCCAACTGACTAAACTGCTCTTCCAGTATGTCTCACTTTCAACCTGACCTAAAAGTCAAGGTACTATTTAGCATGTCAAGTAGAAGAGGAGGAAAAAACCCTCATGTGATTTGCTACAGCATTAAGTGTAGTTATTCGCACAACCTGGCTGGGTTTAACAAAATTGCAAGTTTCCATTTCAAAAATCTATTCTAACTTGCAACACTTGCATGGTAAGAAACAGAAAAGATAAAATATGCAGCTTCTCAAACACTCATTTACAACTATCACCTCTAAAATCAAACATTCCGTTTCTTTTAAAATGCAAGTTTGCTTCACTGAACTATCACTGCAAATCCTACATTTTTTTTTTGTTTTGTTTTAAATTGTGCCTGCCTCCGTGTATTTCAGTATACAGCTGAAACACTTGCACCCTCTAGCTGTCACGGGTAAGACACAGTACTTGTATCTAACTTACATTCATTTTCAACTTCAAATTTATTGAGGCAGTTTATATCAATGTATCCATAAAATAATTCAGAAATAACCCAAGTATACCATTTAAACATCTTCATGATTTATCCATTTACACACTCAGTACACAAACAACCCAGCCTCTGTACAGGTTCATCACATGCAAACCACCCATAAGGACAAAAACTTTAATTAAAAATAAGTCACAACTCAGTGTACTGTTTCAACTGCATCTCCATTTACCAAATGGCACATTGAATATTCTCTAAAATAAGATGTTTTTAACAATCTTGTTAAAAAATTCTTGGGCAAAATATTTCTAGACTTAAAAAACATCAAGATTTTTCAAAACACTCAAGATACTATACAACTTATAATAACCTTGAAATAGGTTTACAAGGTTGTTAACCAAGGTATTTACATACCAAATAATGTAAAGCAAAAAATTCGTATTTCTAATGACAAAAAAGGTGATGCATTAAAGATTTATGAAATTAAAATTAAGGCTCTTTGTTATAGTTTATGTAACTTTACATAATAGCCAACTTTGGAAATGTCAGTCTTGCACATTCTTGTCGATCTACTGCATTTAAAGCAGTAGAGTATATTAAGTATTACTTTGAATAATTACATTGCTACTTCTAAGTTTGAGCATGCTTTTGAAACACTGTAATTATGAAATATTTACAATGTGTAGCCTTCAAACTTTATGTAAAAGCACAAGCATGACTGTTTGATTTGAACACAAACAGCATACTTGCAAAAACTTTTTTACTTCTCAAAATAAAATGCAAATTACTACAGTCTTAATAAGCAAACCAGCTCTGAAAAGTTGTACTGTGTGCCTGAATGTGGACAGTAAGTTATGTGAAATTACTCAGACAGTACTGTTTTTCATTTTAGACTGAACTATTCTTTGTATCAGACTGTTTTCTTTAAGTATGTAGAAAAATTAAATATTTTTTAAAAAAATTATTTCAAGACCTACATATACTTTCTGAGCTATGCCCATAGGTTTCTTGAAAAATCAATACTGTCTAGCAGGTTGTAATGATTGGTCCACAGTTTATTTCAGGATGTGTGTTCAACTAAAAGCAACTTGCTGTTTTTCAACGTCATTTCTCTTAAAAAGCACAGTGATATAAAACACTGACGACACACACGAAAAAAAAAAAAATGGAATGGTAACCTAAAGATCAAATTCATTAGCCATTTCTCCTACTATATCAAAATTTGTAGTCAGAATTGTCTTTATTGACTTTATTTTTCATTTTTGTACACAAAGAAAAACATGTTCATATCCATCATGAACAAAAACTTAAAAAGGCAGAACTAGAAGACATTTGTGTCCTTCACCAAAGCAAAGCTGTGCTAAAGGTTCCAAACATTTCCATTTTTAAAATAAATATTTTCTTTTTTTTCATTGTCTACACTCCAGTCTTCAGAATGTCACTGGAAACTGCAGCCTATCATGAAATACACACTTTTAAACAGAGTCCCAGCTCACTGTGTTTGGTAACTTGCCATACCATATCCAGCTTGGTTAGGTATTACAGGAGCACCTTGTCCCTGGGCAGGTTGAGCACCAAATCCACCCATCCAGGCAGCAGATGGAGATTGGCTTAAAAAGAAACAGAACAGTTAAAAACAGGAAAGGGAAATAGTAATAAAAAAAAAGATAAGGTAAAGCGATCATGCAAGCTACCCAAGTTATTTACAAGGCAACAGACTTAAAAATAAAAAAACATACTTCCTACACTACTATTCATAGCAAAATAGAACAATTTCTTCTTCTCTCTAATGAGCAATTCAGGGTAAGTGCTACACCATGTGATTCTTAAAAATATCATAAGCTTTTTAAGAACAAAGGGAAAAAAAAGCCCCACAAACCTTGGGTACTAGTTGCATAGGACAACCGCCTCCAAAGGCATGTACATACGCAGGTGGCTGTAAGTCAACATCAGTGATGTAGAAACGCATAAAATTCCCAACACCTAATTGGCATGAGTACCGGTAAAAGGTTTATCAGGGCTTAGTATGTTTAATTGGCAAGAGATAATGAAGAATTATGTAAACAAAGACGTTCTTTTAAAAGTATGTTAAAACACTATTGTGAAGACTTCAATCTCCAAAAGATCAAGTATTAAAAGCCCACCCAAATCCTGAAACTGCACAAGTTGAAATGTCAGTATGTAGTTTCTCTTCTCCAGGGTTAGTAACCTTTTAGGCAAACACCTGGGATCCCTGGCTCAGATTCTCCAGTATTCAGCACCTCAAGCCAGAATCCAGAAAATTTTTAGGTATCAGACAAGACCACCATTTGAAACTCTACCATAGAAAGTGGTCTTTGTGCCTGCATACGCATGAAATGTGTAGTTCAGCCCAAATCAGAATGACTCACCCCATTATTTGGTCCATGGAAATCATTAAACATAAGCTTTAAGCATGTAGGAGACCACCTAAGGCTTGAAACCTTGTGCAATCCTTGAACTAAATGTGCCTGAAACTCATATATAACACTCTTGGAATATTCTAAAAAAGTTAAATACAATTACTCACTCTACTCCAAAACCCTGTTGATTCCATGCTTGGCCATACATTCCATATGATGGTACTTGCCACCCATTAGCCATATATTGCCCATACTGTTGTGGATTTCCATATACTTGGCTCCATTGCCCCCACTGACTGTAATCCACCTAAGGAGAGAATAATTTAGAGTACTTCAGGTTCTAGAGATGGATCATGTTCCTTTTGTGCTGCCAAAGGCAAAATTTTTAGCTACATCAATCACAGGGCTAAAAAGAGATCAGAAAAACAAGACATCACTGTGACTTAATTAGATCCTTGTACTGAAAAACATATTTGTGTGCATTTGAAATAGCAAAGAGTATTTGTTTGGATAGTAGCCTAGTCTGTGCTTAATGAACTAGCAAGAATCAGAACTACCTCAAAGTTTCTCTCTATCTTGAATCATATCCAGAAGACAGTTACAGACTCTATCAAAATCACTAGCCCAATTTGGTGAACAACGACAACATAACTGAGATAGAACATGGAATTTCATAAGGACTCTACCACAAAATTTAGCTATTATAACTGGGAAGGCACTGCGGGTATATATACAATTGCTTTTGTAATACAATGAAAAGCTCAAAGTGAAGTTACCTGTTGGAAGTTTTTAGTCATATCAGGGGATTCTTTACCCCAATAACATTTAACAACGTGTCCTTCAATTGTGGTTCCATTAACTGAAACAATAGCATGTGCTGCACTTTCATGAGTTGAAAATCTAAAGAACATAAAAACAAAGTCATGTTATCCTTCATAGTACTTTGATCCGATTGTTAAAAAACAGTGACTCCATACATACAGGAAATCCAGAGAAAAAGATCTGCTTTCACACATATTCATCTTCTCAGGCAAGAAGACTGTTGGCCACTTTTAAAAAGTTCCAAATTTTTCTATGCACATACAGTGACAGCTTTTAACGTATCAGCAGAAGGTCAATCAAGTGAAATTACAGAAAGATGAAACATTGCCACGTGAACAAAAGCACTGATAATTTATTTTCCTCTGTCCATACCTGACAAATGAGTAACCTTTTTCTGGAAACACCCTGATTTCCATAATCTGTCCAAATGGTGAAAAAGTCTGTCTCATGAGTTGATCTACAACATACAATGTTTTTGAATTAGTAATCATTTTGGTGTCCAAAAAGCTTCAATAATAAAAAAACCGAGCAATAAACCAAATCATACCTGTTAGCCCAGAGGCAATTCCTCCACAGTACACAGTACAATTTTTTGGACTTGACTGGTTTACTACATCTTCAAATCTCAATTGTTTTGTATTATCTATAAAGAGAAAAGGCTGGTTTTAAGCAGTAGGCTGACAGTAACCAGAGCCCCAGATACTCACCTCATATACAAGTATGAATTATATACATTTAACAAACATTCAATACTTTGTATGATAGATCAGTCATGCCACCACTACGTTAACAGAATCACAGAATTGTCAGGGTTGGAAGGGACCGTAAAGATCATCTAGTTCCAAACTCCCTGCCAAAGGCAGGGACACCTCCCACTAGATCAGGTTGCTCAGAGCCCCATCCAACCTGGCCTTAAAAACTTCCAGGGATAGGGCTTCCACCACCAATCTGGGCAACCTGTTCCAGTGTCTCACCACCCTCATGGTGAAGAACTTCCTCCTAATGTCTAATCTAAATCTACCCTCCTCTAGCTTGGATCCATTACCCCTGGTCCTATCACTACACAACTTCAAAAGTCGCTCCCCAGCTTTCTTGTAGGCTCCCTTCAGATACTGGAAGGTCACAAGAAGGTCTCCTCACAGTCTTCTCTTCTCCAGACTGAATAACCCCAGCTCTCTCAGCCTGAAAATCTGTTCCTTAAGATCTGGAAGTCAAGCTATATATTTCATTAAGTGACATGATTTTGGCAATATTATGTTTTATTCCTCCATTGAACAGTGACATGCAAGAGTATGTAAAGCGAGTAAACACAACATAGCATTACATGAAGGTCTTACTTTCTTGTGTACTTTTGGGGGCTGGTGGTTTCCGTGTTGCCCAGTTAGTTCTGATCTGACGGCCTCCCAACCACTGGCCTCCCATGTGTACAATAGCATTTTCTGCATCCTAAAGAGATTAAGGAAAGATTGTAACACATCCAAGCAAGAAGTATGTAAAAGTCTAATTTTAAGAAATATGTCGTTGTCAGCTGATTTGGTTGACAAAATCAGTAGCAATACCAAAAAGTATAAGAAATTCCCAGCTATTATAGCAAGAAGCCAAAAAATGAAACCGATCAGTTACAAAGGCGGCCCTCCAGTGATTTGGTAAAACCTTCCTCTCATTCTCATTTTCTACATACAGGTTAGAAGCCAGCAACAGTCACATATTTGCTACACTTATACAACAAGCATCTGTATTAAAATATTTGTAGGCTGCCCAAAAAAGTACAAAGTTCATACAGATGTCAGGAGCAATTGCTGAAATAAAACAAGTATAATTTCTATTATTTACAAAAAAAAAAAAAAATAAAATAAAATAAAATTATGTTGTCAAATTGACTGTATTAAAAACAACAGACAAAAGTATATTTAATAGCAACAGATGAGAAGTCAGGAAAGACTTTTTAATCAAAATCCCTTGCTGAAAAATTTCTTTGATGTAATCCAAGTAACATCTATAGCATGCAGTGCATGCTTGCAAATGACACTGTACAATGAGATCCAAATGTGAGGTTTTTTCAGAATCTTAATAGGCACGCAACATAATGAGCCAAGTTTTGGTGGGAAAAAAAATGAAAAATATTTTGGAAAGGCTGAATAGTAGCTACTAAGAAAGTATAATGCTGAGATACAAATAGACTGATCACCTAAGTTCCCTTTTCTTTATCATTCACAGCCACTCTATCCCATGCTCTCCTCTGCCCTCTGAAGGCACACGTGTGCCCAAGCACAGATTGCTTTGTAAATTCTCTAAATACTACAGTCATTGTATGAACACACACAGAAGAGTCCATGGCCCATGTGGTTTAACTTCTTATCTCGAGCATGAATTAAAAGACAATCTTAAAGTTCACACTTAAAGTAGAAACATCTAGTAAGCAAGGAGTAAGTTTGCTAACAATGGCAAGAAGCAATTTGCCCCCTAGTCACTCTGAAAGAGGAGAGGCAGAGCAAATAGTACCTATGTTTGAAATGTTTTGCCAAGGGCATAAAGCTTACGATAAAAAACGCCAAGCACAAGGCACAAGAGGAACATATGGGTAAGGTGAAGGTGAGCACCTAGCATTGTCCTGCCTCACACTGGAGAATTCCAGCTAAAACAGGCTCCTCTGAAACTCGAATCACTCAGGACCTTGATCCTCCTAAGTTTTAATTACAGAATGCTTATTTTGAAGACAATACAGAAATACAAAAATGAAATTATGAGATGACCAGTCAAAAAAACCAACCGTAAACCTAAAAGACAAAAACAATCCACCAGACAATAAATAAAACTCAAACTCAACCTGATTCAAGCATCCCCACTCCCAAAACAAGCTGCCTAGGAAAGGAAATTAGCCCTAACAAATCTTCCTGCCAGTCTTGAGGAAAATAGCTGTGATTTTAATTTTCTCCTAACTATGGTGTGCATTAAGACCTCAGGCTGGAGTACCTGAAGGCTGGGAACATAGCCCACTTCCCCAAATCTAGCAGGATGACAATAAATTCTGAAAAATAGGCCTTAAGCTACCAGCTCAGGATGGTTGTGTCAGAACCCTAAAGGTGCAGCTCCTGTTTGAATGAACAGCAATCAGGACATAAATTTTGGAAGTATCTTTTAGTACAACATTTAGAACTCATCCATTAATTCTGAAGAATGAATATAAATGTTAAATTTGAGGTTTTATGGCCCAAGTCTTACAAGAAATCAGTAACTTGGCATTTCTTATGACTTAGCATTTCCCCCGTGATGACAGAAACCAAAAGCAGCCATATAATAAGGAAGAAGGGTATGAGGAAATAAGGCAGCTATTCCTATTTCAGCTGCAGCACAAAACAAATATGCACTAAACCAAGGCATTCAATTGTAATATGGCATTTACTAAGCTACGAAAGAAAATGCCAGATCTTTCTTCTGATTATGATTCAGCTTCAGGTAAATGCTACAGAACACAGGAAAAAGTCTTGACATGTAGGACCTCTGACCACACAAACAAGCTTATAGGCCTAAAATCCCTAGCTGTGTTGTCCCTACGCAAAGTATTTAAGGAAAACTGTTTAGTTTCCCCCTGTTATCCTAAACATACTTCTAAACACATAAAACTCAATTTTCCAAGAAATTTTCAAAAGTTTTTTACTTTGTCAGTTATTTAACTTCCAAATTACAAAGAATTATTTGAGTCAACCACATTGCTATAAATAGTGGGGCATAGCACTATTTTTATCAGTACTATACCGATTACATTCTACAAAGAACATCTCTAAAATCTCTATCAGGAAAAAAATGCTTCCGACCAGTGACTAGTATCCCCTTCTAAGCACATGTAATGTTATCCATTACATAACACCATCCAACACAAAACCAGGAACAACCTCCCATTTTGCAGCAGTCATAAGCAAAATGCTCTTAAAGAATCAGCTCTTAGCTGCAAATTAATTACTGAATAGAAAGAACCATCTCAGATTTCAAAACATTCTAACAACTCAAGTGAAGGACCGACGAAGAACTTCACCGAGCTGCAGAGCTCAAGCAAATCACTTCAGCCATACTTCAGCGTATAACACGCTCGGGTGCATCAGATCCCAGAAAGATTGAGCTTTGGCATGAATCTAAACCCGGCAAGCAACAAACCCTGCTGCATAGCGTGGCCCTGCACCCCTCAGGACTGAGGGCTCTGGGATGTCGTTGTTCTGCAGAGGTTCCTACCGTCACACAGGGCAGTGCACTGGGCCTGGTGCGGTGCCATACCTGAGAGGCCCAACGCACTACAGATCGGGCTGTAGGAGAAATGGTTCTATGAACTACGCTGAACTACCCTAACACGCCCACACGAGCTCTCTACGTTCAGGAATCTTCTGTTCTAACGTTCTCATAGCATTGCTGTCATCTGAATTGTTTCAATCCTCAGCCATAAATAACAGAAGTCTTTGACTAAAGTAAATTTGTCCTGTACACGCAAATTTATTTCCCTCGGGCAAGTCTGATACATAGTGAATATATAAACAAAGAGGCAAAACCAGAAGTGGAAAAGAGGCGATTATTTTAACTCTACATTGTGATTACTCACCAGTTTGTTATAAAAAGATACAAAACCATAGCCTTTTGACTTTCCAGTTGCCATATCTTTAACTACCCGTGCATCCCTGTGAAAAGAAGCACAGCTATATGAGGGAAATATTAATAACCTGCAAAATAAAAACTAAAAGGAACCACACACACTGTATTGTGAGCATAATTTTTCTTATAAATTCAGTTAGCCCTAAAACTACAAGTCATTCCTGAACTCTCCCTATTGCTTCTTTACCTGTTAGAAAAAAGCAGTAGGACAAAAAAAATAACATGTAATAAACATGCAACCTATCCACATAACCTATACTGGCTAAAACTAGAATGTTCAAATTTGAAGTATAAGAGAAACAAAGTTTCCTTTTCTAATATTCTATTGGCTAGGGTCCTCTAAGGTTTACTGTTCTATAAATTACTGTAACAATTCTATCTAATTTACCATGCATTTTCTAAATAGTTAAATGTCTTCTGCCTAGTGATACAAAATATATGAAATATTAAAAAATCGAAAAAGAGGAAAAAATAGGAATTAAAAGGCATACATGGCCTGTTAACAGATTTCTTTATTTTTCTTGGTCAATTCTCTACCATCATTTTGGAGTTTGGGTAGCTGTAAATTTTGAAAAATTGACATTTTCAGAAATTTAAGAAAGGAGAATAAAACTAACAACAATGCTAAGCACACCAGTACGAAAACAACAAATTTACACAGAAATTTTAGTGAGTAAGTTAAAATGATTGGAAATATAGAACTGCACTGAATATAGAATGTTAAAATGTAAATACTAAAATATGTATATATAAATAATGTATAATAAGAATAAATAGAAATGAGAAAAAATCTACAACTGAGTTCCAGTGTGCACAGTTCCTTGCAGTTAGCCTTCAAGATCCTGTCCATTCTTATGAGCAATTCTGCAAAATAACCAGAATGCTATTACTTTTAATTGTGACTTGGACTTTAGAAAAACTGCAGGTCTCAGGTATAAATATAGATTGAGAAACAGAAACCTGAATTATTCTCTTTAAATTGATTTTTAAAACAGTACTACTTACCACATTAAGAGACAAAAAGCAAAGTAAACAAAATAGCAGAGGTAAGAAATAAGATTTATGATTCATTTAAAAATATGCGTACAGAACAAGAGAAAAATAAGAATTTTGTTCTTAGAAATATACTCCTGTAAAGCAGTACAAAAACGTTCATGTGCAACTTTGAAAGATTTTTATAAAGATAAACCGATAGAACATTAACATTTTTTTATTTTTTTTTTTGTAGCAGTACTCTTAAGGACATGCATACTTTAGCACCCACAAGGATTCTGGTAACGTTAAATACGTTCAATTAAAACACCAAGTGATTTAGCATCACCTGAATTATCTATGAGAAGTTTAAAGAAACATTCTCTTAACTGGCAGAAATGTGCACATATTGAAAATCCACCACTCTTACATTTAAATATTGTAACCTTAATTTATCCCCAGTTTTCATCCAAAAAGCAGATTTCATTCTTATAAGTATTAGCTTTTTTCAAAACATTCATAAGTTTTTCCACTAGCTACTTCATAAAATTATATTCTAATTGCCCAGTTTTCTATATTGCCTGTGAAACGCAGTATGAATGCACACAAAATACACTGAGGATGCAACATATGCCAGTTGTCACTATTCTCTACACATTCTGAACAACAAAAAGTCACACTTAGGAACAGTAATTAAATTTTAATAAAATGTTGAAGGACATTAGCATATAAATTAGATTTAAAGCACACTGCTTTCAGCAAAACCAGAGCACAATTACATTACTGTATTTACAATCAAGATAGATACCAAGATGAAACAATAAACCCTCTTTACTGCCCACCCAACATGAGGAAATTGACATCAGAAAAATTATCTAAAAAACAACATTTTAAACTTAAACAAATTTTCAAAGTCATTTTCTAACTAATATTGGAAATGTTTATTATGATACTTACGATATTTTACCAAAAGGAGCAAATGCTGACTTGATGTCTTCTGTTGTTATTTCTGGACTTAAATCCCCAACGAAGACATGGAAGTGATCTGAAAATAAATAATTTACTAATCAAATATTTAACTGCTATCTAAAATTTCAGCTCCTGAGAAAGTGATGCTCTGCACACAGCACTGGGAACCAGGAACTCCCAGGATTCCATTTGATGAGCAGCAGCAATTTAATCTGTCCACTCCAGTTTCCCAAGTTGTAAAGCAGAAACAGAAGAATTAGTTTGCAAAATTCTATTAAACACAAGATGGGAAGGAGAAAAGTTATATTTAAACGCATTTATGCCAAATTATTACCACGTTGTGAAGTACTTGTGTAGAAGTGATACTGTGGCATTACTTTACTTACTGGATGTATCTTTTTTCTGGCTACTTGGTGTTGTTGCCCAGTTTACTTTGACCTCCTGAAAATAAGTATAAGATTTAGTATAAATTCACAAAACTTTTATATTTTATCAAGTTCATTCAAGGGTGAGTTACAAGTGTCAATGTTTACAAATCATCATTCAATATGAAATGCTGTCATAATTCCAATACCACAAACAATACATTGCCTAAACAAGACTTACTTTTTCAAATGAGTATTTTATCAAAATTATTCTAACAATACTTAAACTTAGAAAACATTTTAAGACGCGAACGCCCCACAATTTTATAAATATTTTTTACATGAACCTATATACCTTAAATCTAAGATTACAATGTAAGCAACTTACCTTTCCCAAAATTTTTCTCCCATTCATAGCAGCTAATGCAGCAGCTGCATCTCTGTGTTCATAAAATTCCACAAAGCAATAAGGGTCATTGCTTGTATGCTGCAAAACAGAAAATCCAACAGAAGAGTTGACCCTTCTGCTATCGGGTTGCTGAGAAGAAAATCCAGGAAAATATATTACTTATAGCTAGAAACTTTAAGAATTATTTGCATTAGATTTACGTAATAGCCTTTGATATTACACTTAAATGCAAGAATTATTAAGATGGACTTCTTTTTAAAGGTCTAGCAATTTCTGAAGTATAGTTTACTTTGTATGAGGGCTCAGTACTTTAAATTTACTAAACTAAAAATAATTCAACTACCAGAAAAGTGATCTGCAGACTGGATGGAGGCGGGAGGAAAGGGAAAAGAACGAAGAGAAGAACAAAAATGGTCTTCTGCCTCATATATGCACTCAAAGTTTCAAAGGTTTGTTCCCCAGATACATTTCTGACAATTTTCTCTCTCCTCCTACTTAAGAAGTCTTTCCTTTTATTTGCCTGAAAATCACAAGCAGACAGCTACCTAAAAGGCGCATATTCTCAGATTCAAGGGGAAAAATGTTATACCCATCCATTCAGAAATATCCCTGTAAAAGGACTCAAAATAGTTTGACTGAAGGAAAAAGGTACTCATCAGTAGTTACTCTGTTAAATCTTGGGTGTAACCTGTTTTTGTAGGATGGCTTATTGAATCACCTTAAAAATACTGACAAACAACTCTCACCAAAGTATTAAATGTATCAGAGTATTAAGTGTAAAGAAGGTGAAGTTTTCAGAAAAGTTAATCAAGTGGAAATGAGGATTAGAATGGCAACTTCAACATTGGATTTAATCTGCCTAGAAGATGCAATGAGTACAACTAGACCTTCACACAAAAATACCTACATTAACTGCTCTGCATGTACATGGACCAGAAGATGATAAACACTAATATTAGACAAATTACTTCTTTCACGGGCAGGTAAGGATCTAGCACGTAAAGAAACTGCTTTTGCATCAGTATTCTTCCACAGCAACTCCCCCCAGTGTCAGGTAGGGCACAGTCCTAGCACAACCTAAGAGCAGGCATTTATCAGTTTTACTACTTAACTTCTGAAAATTCATAAACACTCATATGAACAAAGAAATTCAATTCTGCCCCATGAAATTGGATACTACATCTTCAAACATAGTTCTGTCTACACCTGAACAAGGGAAGCTATTAAAATCTAATAGTTGAACTGATCATAAGGCCCTTCTATACCCAAAATGATCAAGTAGACTGAAGTCATCCTTCTGAACATTGTCAGTACAAAATGTCTAACTGATACCAAGTCAACAGATGAGAAAAAATATACCTGAGATCATTAAAAAAAAACAACAACAAAAAAAACACCAAAAAACTTTAAGTTACAACAGGTATGAAGTGCTCTAAAGGCATGATGTCCTGAAAACAGTAAGCCTTAAATCCCCCTTCTTCTCATACTACTTTCCTGATGCAATGAAAACAAGATTTGGGAAACCCATTTAAGGCCTTAGCAGACAGTGCAGTTCATGCTTTAACTGAAATGCAATTTTACTTTTAGATTGTGGGGAGGTCTTCTCTAACACCAAGAGCTTGTCTAAATATGAGAAGAGCCTCTTCTGCAGATGCCCACATCTTTAGGTGTTTAAGATATCTGTAAACGCTAGCCACAGCACCCCCTGAGTATTACGCACCCCCAAAATAAACACTTGAAATCTCTCAACACTTGACATGTTCACATTCTACAAGTAAAAAAGAGTGAGCAAACAGTTGATACACCTGGCTGAAGAGGGGGAAAAAACAATCACAAAAGTTTTGAAAACGTTGATGTATAAACTTGACTGATGGTGGCAATAATAATGAAGTAAGAACCTACTAAATGTATCTCGGTGCCTATGGTAAGTTTAAAACACGTCAATCAGAAGGACAGACAGGTATTTTGACAGCTAAAAGCTCTGTAGCTGCAGGTCAGTTACAGTCTAGAATCCAACCTGCACTTGCTGACTGCTTGGTGACAGGTGCTAAGGTCAGCCCAGTGCGTTCACCTCCGTATGACTGAATATAGCTGCAAGTAGCTTTTTGTTTATCTACTTATTTCATAGTCTCACTTGTTATTCCTATGGTTATGTACAATCTTAAAACCAGAAAATCTAAATCAAGGTAAAATGAGTGCTGGAATTTCTCATTTGATTTTCAAGAAATTAAACTGATGCTAACATCCCTCGATCAACCAAAGACTGAAGCAGCAGTACCTTATTTCTGAAGAGTGTATGACAATCAAAATTGTTTCTTCAGAGAAAATCGCGCTCTGTTCTCCTTCTGTTTAGTTATCTATCTCTAATAAACTTCTAGAAAATGTGGCAGAACTCTTACCTTTACTAAAAATTTTAGTCAAGTGCCACATGGGAAGTTTAGCCAGGACAAAGGTGAGAGTGATTAAACAAGCACCAGGTGGATAATAAGCAAGCAAAACCCCAAAAAGCAGCGTGTCACATAAAGGAGAAGATGACCAGAGGAGTTAGTAGTGGTGTTCCTGAAGAAATCCGGTCACAAAAATTGCCTTTTAATACTTTTGTTAACAATCTTGACAAAAAATTAATGTGACCGTACTGGGGAAATCTGTAATTACAAGTTAGTACGAAGCATAAGAAGTAGTAAAAAGTAGGAAGATCCTGCAGAAAACCAAAGTTGAAAAAACAAAGATTAAACCCAGCAAAAGTTCTGATCAGTTCCTGCCTGCTAGAAGTTTATCAGTTATAAAGGCAGAAGGAAAGAAACACATCAGGGAGTAAAAAGTTGTCTAGGATGCGTCAATAAAATCTCACAAATGGCTACCAACCTTAAACATACTGGAGAATTTACAATGAGAGGAAGAAAGTATTAATACTTACCAACACTATGCACAAAAGACCTTATCTGGAATGCTATGGAAATTTTGTCACTTTGTTTCAAGAAAAAAAAAAATCATTTAAAAACAAACAGGTGCAGACAAAAGCCATTTGCACTGGCACAGAAGAGGCTCAGGAAGAGCTCAAGTTATATTGAAGGATTTTTTTACTTTTCATCCACAGTGAAGAAGCATTTATTTGAGAGGAAAAACTAATTACTGAGGCTCATGTTTGAATAGTACAAAACAGCCATGAGTAACACTTGAACCAATAAGGTTTCTGATTATCAGAACAACGTAGTTCTGAAAAGAGAAGGTAACAATCTTTTAAATAAAAGCAGAATCTCTTCATCAGCTGGTGAAAGGTAAGTCAGGGTTGCAGGCAAAAGTACAGGACTGTACACAACAATAGGTCTCTTCTGCAAAAAGTTATCCCCAGAGCTGAACACAATGAACCTGAAAAATCCACTACCAGTCATGTCAAAAGAAGCCCCCAACTCCATTTGTTTAGTACAACTTTATCCTAAGTTATACTATATTTGCTACCCCTCTGGATGTGGAAGGCCTTACCTCTGTTATCATTTTACAGCTTTTGCATGGTCCAATCTGGCTGAATAACTGAAGTATAAGAACTTCAGTCACATCTCTGGAGAGGTTTCCTACATAGCTACACAAAGAAACAACAATAAAAAAATAATCAACATTTTAAACCAGAAATGTTCATCATTTCAAATTACTATGAAAAGTCTCCCTTTAAATATCCCAGGTATTTTAAAGACAGTACTTCCAAAATATTTTATGATATAGTTTCAATGCAGCATTCATGTGGTTTCTATATTATAAAGTTGGCCACAAAACAGAACACTCAGCTCAATTCAGACATAATACCGGACACCAACATCTAGTGCCAATCATTTCTTCGGCAGAGAAATGTCAAAAGCAGGAAAAACATTGCTTATTCTACCTGCACATTCTTGAGCAATCAACTGGGCAAACATGTTGAAGTTCCACTTCCCGCTCAGCATCTAATCAAGACTACTTCTGAACTTGGGTACAAACCCAGACCTAACTCCTGTCAGTCCTGTTGCAGCTATCTGACGTAAATTGTGCTGCCTTGCAAGTGACCAACTCAATTTTTCTGTTTTCCTGAACATTTGGAAAACCAGCCCACTCAACAACAGGCAAGGCAATTTATGCAGCACTATGCCATAGGAACGTACAGCATACATCTCAACAGCTACCACCTCTGTAAAACTTTCCAAAATTATGGCAGTGTTATTTTAATATATCACCCATACTTCCTGATTTTTTTTTTATTTATAAAACCACAGGTATTGCAAAATTTGGAATTGTTTATAACAAGTTTAGATTGTCCTAGATTTACCCAGATAGCCAGGAATCCAATAGCAGAGTTCTAGAACTACTTCTAGATAGCCTGCTACATTTTACACTCTCGAAATGTAAAACCAGGTCACACAGATGGCTGAGAAAGAGTCATGCACACAAAAAAAGGCAACTAATTTGTAATCAAATTGTAAACAAAGTGATCAGTTAAGAGAGGCTTATCACAGCAACAGAACGCAAAAGTCAGCAGCATAGGGACATTCTTTTTCTTTATAAGTACGCCTGCCAAGACACGAAGTATTCAAAAGCAATCAACAACACAAGTAGAATTTATGTCATTTAGCTATTGAAACAATATACATTTCATTTGTTCTACTCTGATCTATTATAGAATGTCATAATACAGCAAATTAAAGTCAGTCTGAGCTGTTAATACACTTCAGTGAACATAAATATGAACCAGCATTTCTTAGTCTATGCATAAGCCAAAGTCTTTTGAGTAGAGCAACTTAAATGCACGCTTTTGCTTAACAGACATCCCTTTAAAAAATGTGAAAAGCAATTTCTGTGTTTGACAACTGGACTTTGACCTAGCTTTACCAAATTAAAATGGATACTATTTGTTTTCATTTGAACCCTACTCAGTGATAAACAGATTTTTGTTTATGTCCCTTTTTTTCCAAGACCTACAAAAGAGTTCTGCACTTTCTCAGTCAGAACTTAAATGCCACACAAGATGCAGAAACATCCATTATAAGCTTTCATGTACTCATTACTTTCTTACTAAATATGTGTGAATTAATAACAGTCATTAACAGAAGCTACACTTGCATCCTGTATTGTTATGAAGCATTTCAGTAAAGAAGTTAAAAACCGCAGAATTCTGTAAGATGCATTACAGGACAAATTGCCCAGCAATTGACTTTTAAATTTCCTATTCTGAAAACTTAGCAGTTAAACATTTATCCATACCTTCTTTCGGAAACCTTAACTACATTTTTGTTAATCATTCACCAAGATTAAATTGTAAATCACTAATAGTTTTAAATGGAAATATTAACCTTTGCGGATACTAAAATAAGATGGAAAATATAATTACCAGCAGGAATTTCCACATAAATTGTCAGTATTGCTACGAGGTTATTACTAATACTTGTTTCCTTTGTTGTAAAATAGTATTAGCTAACACCATGCCTTAACAGTATGTTGATATAGGCACCTGTATGGTAGCACTGACATGAAATTAAATACAGCGACATCATATTAACATTTCTACTGCAAAAAGATACAGTTAGGAGTACAATTAGCACTACGGAACAACAAAATCCCAGCCTGTTCTGCGAAATACTAGTATGTATTTTGGAAATGCAAGAACTCTTGAGATGCAATATAAAGAATTTCTCTTGGTCTGATAAAAAAAAAAAAAAAAGCCAGGGAAAGCATTCCTTACTAACTTATGCAATTAAGGTAAGATAAACTACACTAACTGCTATCAGAGATGCTAGGTAGTTTTCCAACACAATTATGTATTCATCAAGATAGCTGTGAGTGAGAATGCTCCATCACAAACGCCAGCTATGAAAGAGGTTGCCTCTTCATAAAAATCAGCAGTGTAATTCTGGGCCAACTGATTGCTAGATTCAAATAGTATGTAAAGTCCTAAGAGTCCATTAATTCTCTAAACGCGTATGATAAATACTGCCTTGATTTTTAATCTCACCATGGTCAGAAGGCACTGCACTATTACCTTCCAGAAGTTGCTAACACTGTGAAACTTGAGTAACACATATGCTGAGAGTAATTCACAACAAAAGGTTCATGTAACAAGGACATCCAGAGAGTAAAAATCTCCTGAACTGCGTGTAAAAGATGTGAGTACAAACCTCTACAAACGTGAAACAATACACTAAAAATAAGACTTGATGGTTACTTTCATGTCTTTAAGTAAAGAAGGTTGCAGGAACATTACCTCCTTCACTACAGTTAAAGACAACAAAAAACATACAAGCAAACATCTTCAGTGTACAACGTTTGAATACTATGTCACTAAAAAAAGAAATGTATTCAAGGCATTAGGGACAGAAACCTCACCTTTCTGGAAACACTAAACTTTCCTTAGCTGATGCTCATCACCTGCCACACATGGCCAGCCTTTAGGTGTAGCCAGTTTTCCCCTTTCTAACTCAATTTATACATGATATAACATTCTATTTTCTAATCTACTTAATGAAACCAAAGTAAGAAGGACCACACCTAAAGAAAACATGACTCTGAACATGCTATTGCATGGTATTTCAAGCTTTTTGTTTTGTAACATTCTAGAGGATATATTATCAAAAAATTTAAAAATTATAAAACCCCACAGAGAAGAAGCACTTACTATACTTTTAAAGGCCTTTGTCATGGTTAATGTGACAGGGGAGCAGAAGTTGTAGTGTTCTGCATACAGGCAATAGCGTTTGCTCCCTTCTGCAAGTTTAAAGCACTTAAATACCAATTAATGAGCACATACAAAAAAACCACCCAAACCATATATATTGATCTATCTATACACATATCTCCTGATATAAATTTTGATGTATTACACTTCTGAATGCTGCTGGCAAAACAAAAAGCAACAAACTGTTTGAAATTCATAGATCTTGTAGAATTAAAGACTAAAAGAGGCACATATCAGAAAGTAATGAGTTTTAGACTCACTTTGGCTTGAACAGAAAAGTCCTCTTTGTGAAGATAAGCAGGTTTTTATTGTATCCTACACAGGTAGGGAAGAAAGGGGCACTTACAGCCACTACTTTTAGGTCCACAAAACTCCCTTGCATACGATTTGGAGGAAAAATTGTAAATACGTTTAGACACACAGACAATGTGCATGACACGGCAGATCTCGTATTTAAATGAAGAAAATACAATAAGCAATAAGGTAACTGATGGGGTGAAATGCCCGTAATAATTCTAGTAGCATCTCTGCCTACCACTAGCAAGCTACTGGAAATGAAATGATGCCAAGATAAATCCACTACGTAGACTCCACTAGCAGACAACATTCCTCTACAGGTGAGCTGAACTGAATTATGAGGGAAGTGAATCCAGCTCCCAGTTCACAGCTGAAGTCTCACTTAAGCGCCCTATCCAAAATCCGTAACGTTAAGAATACAACATGGTAAACCTAATGATACAACTTGTAGGTATTTGGTGACTGTTCATGCAGTTTTTTTCTAAAATCATTAATATGAACAATATATAAATTTCACAGAATTGCTATGGTTCGAAAAGATCTTTAAGACCATCAACTCCAATCATAAATTTGGACCATTTCTTCCTGTTATCAGTGACAGCTGACAACACTGGCATCACATTAGGTTTCTGAGAGTTTATCTTCCACTTTAAAGTAGAAACAGGACATGGATACAGCTTGTGATGGAAGGATATTCAACAGCACCCAGAAAAATGAGCTTTCAAGTATTCTATTAAAAAAAAAAAGAGGGGGAGGGGAGAGAAAGAAAGCAAGCCTATAATTCATTTTAGGGTCAGCTAAAAAAATTACATGTTGTGAATTTTCTACGTCACATTTTAATTGAGCGATATGACTAATCCTACAAAAAGGTCTCCTCTTTCTCAAGTTATCTTCAAGTTGTTTACAGCAGTAAGGAAAACTTCTCAGCAGAAAATACTGAACATTACTCTTCACATTTCTATAAAGGCCTACCAGTTATGAAATGTGAGAAACATAAATGTAAAAGATGTCTATTTCTATATTAAACCTCAGAAAATATTTTGCATTCTTAGAGGTTCATGACTGACCCATCATGACTGAAAACAACATTAACAGTCCTGTAAGTACCGCCAATGGAAACAACTGTTATTCCCGAGATGTTTAAGATGGGTATAAATATCAGCAGAACAGTGGTTAGGGTTTTTTTCTTTCTATAATAAAAAAAAAAAATGCTTGTAAGTGTTGAAAAAGAAAATTCCTTCCTAATCTACAGGTTTAGTTTTTCTTTCCTGAAGGAATAAATGAAATATTGAAGACATTCATAAAGTATCACTTCGACTATCAACCAACTGTCTATGCACGTGGTCAAACAGCTACTGAAACAAACTGTTCTTCACTTATTTCCCCTTCCCTCATATAAACAAACAAACAACAAACAAGTACTTCAACTCACAATATTATTAGTTGTTCTTGGAAGCCCAGCGACTTTTATTTATATGAGAGATCACACATATAGGAGAGATAACTGCTCTACATGAAAAGTACTACACAGGAATGTAATATTTAAAACACAACTTGCAATTCCAGATTTAAAGGTATTCCAGACAAAAGCAGGGGCAAGAGGGAGATTTTTAAAATGCTACAGAGGAATTTGTGTGTTCTATAAAAAAGCCCTCACATAATTACAAGATAGTAACTCTACATGACCGTGGTTACTACAAAACTACTACGAAATGAACATATATGCTGTTTATTAGTTTGAGAAATTAAACAGTCACACGTGTGCAATAAGACATCTTGGGCAGCTGTAGAGATGTTATTTCAGACATCTTAGTACAAACATCATTTTTATCTTGTCAGTGCCTATGGCCTAAGTCAGGTCATTGATGGATGCATTAGTAAGAAGAACCTACTCCCAAAGTAGTACCAAACCTTGTCAACAGTACAAAAAAAACCCACAAAACTAAAAAAAAAAATATATCAAAACCTAGTCTAGATATAAAAGAACATTTTAAAACTTAGTCTAGATATAGCACTTATTTTTTTAAAAGAGAAGCCAATCAGGAAGAGGGGAACCTTGTAAATAAAGCTGAGTAAAATACTGTGTAACTTTGCCCTTTTCCCTCCTCTCATTCTAAATACTCCGAAAACTATGTCCACTATTCAGGGCCAAGCAAACTCTGACCAATTGGGTAGTCAACACAACAAGCATTTAAGATATACTTATTTAAACGAAGCATCTCAGAGAGCAAGGACTGAGTTAAGGACTTACACTACATCATAAACAAGTTAAAAGAACTTTTGCAGACACGGGAAGGAGAAAAAAAAACAAATTGCCTTGGAAAGCCTTAAATGCCAAGTCATCACTTACGTAGTGGAAACAAAATTCAGAGGTATTTTACTCTGTTTCAGTAGTTTCTTTACAGTGGCATTCAATGCAAACTATCTTTGAAAGCCTTTCTGAAGGCTACTGTGCCAAAAACTAAATAAACAAAGATTTCATTTGCACTGTCTTGAGCTGTGTTTCTCCCATGGGCAGCCTGAACCTTGTACTGTTGTGACGGCCTTTCTTATTAGACAGTCCGAACACTGAACTGTTCATACAGCATGTAACATCCTTTGGAAACTGGCAATCTATGAACTAGTGATAGTAACAAGAGAATGATGCGCTCTCAAGTGCCTAGCTGTACATATTGGCCCTCCTTACATAAGTCAACAGGACAAAGAAAACTCATCAAAACCATACCAGCGGAGTTGAAAAGAACTCAACAGCAATCATAAAAAGGCTCGAATTTATATTTTAAAACAGAAAACAGATAACAGCCACCAAGTGATTAAACACTGCCTAGAGACACCCGGCCAACGTATAGTTATTTCTTTTCCCAGGGCCCAAGAGACGGCTATTGACCACACTGTAGAACACTGGAGGGAAAAGCACTTTCTCTTATCTGCCCGCTATAGAGTCTCGTTTTACGGCGTTCCCCATCCCACCCACCGCAGGGAGAACACAAAGAACTTTCCTATCGCTGCGAAGGGGACCGGAGGACGGGCGACCCGCTCCGACCCGCTCCGCTCCTCCCGGCGGCAGCCCCGGGAGAGGCCTGTGCCCTCAGGCCGGGCCGCGGCCCTCCCGCTCCCAGCCTACCCCTCCCAGATACAGACCTAGTTAAACCCCGACTCCCCTCGCCGTCACCACCACTACGGCTCCAGTTTCCCCCGTTTTCTCCTCGACTTAGTGCAACGCAAGCCTGCCACCTCCCCGTCTCCGCTGCTGGCAGCTGCGCTCTCTCCTGTGGCCCGGGCTCCTCTCCCCTCCCTCCGCTCCTCAGCCGACACCCGCTCCCTCTCCCCACGGCCAGCTCCGGACCCCCCTCCCCATTCCTCCCTCACACGCTCTCTCCTC
>VWZK01000502.1:0-49851 GCA_013396935.1 Baryphthengus martii
TGTGCGCGCACGCGCGCCGGCTCGTCTGCCCTGCTTCTCCCCGCTCCGCGCCGTGTTGGGCGGGCTGCGAGGGGGCTACATATGGGGGCGGGCAGGGCTCGGCAACGGCAGCGCGGAGGAGAGACTTGCTGGCGAGGCGGGCGCGCAGAGGGGGGAACCTGTGAGGCACAGCCGTGCTCCCGGCCGGAGGCCGTTGGGAAAGGCCCCTTGGAGTGGCGGTGGCGGCACCCGCGTCCGGGGGAAAGCCGCGAGAGCGGCGGGACGCTGGTTGTGGTGCAAAGGCAGGTTTAGGGCCCGGAGCGGAGGAGACGGGAACTCGGGACAGTCTCTGCAAGGAGGCTTGGAAGCGTGCGCTGTCATATTGGAAGAGGGAAAACTTATTCCACTTAAACTTCTTTCCCCCGATCAGTCTATTCCTAGTTGTAATCCATTTAAAATACTGTCACTGAAAGGGGAATGGTGGGGAGCAGGAGCGGCAAGGCTGCTCCGTAAAGACCAAACCGGTAGCTGTAGGCAGCCTCAGCGCCAGCGGTGTCCTCACCAATAGGGTGCAGTGCCACATAGCTTGAACGTGGCAGGCAGAACCGGGTGTTGACACCGAGATTTATCGGTAGTCCCAGGAAAGGGAAGGTACGAAACAGGTCTAGGATGTGCACGAGAAATTTACACAGGAGCAAAGAGAGACGGTGCCAGAGGAAGGGCTAGGGTAAAAGTAACGCCATCAGTCTAAAGGGACTGTCTATAAGACAGAGCTAGAGAGAGAACTGGGGATAAGGTTACTTACAATATAGGTTTGAAAGGCATCAAGGAAGTAAGGTTGGAGCTAGGACTTGAAACAGAGATACCTACAAAATAGGACAGGCAAGCACTGAGGACCCAGGCCTGAACTTAAATGGAGCTCCTGGGCCTACGGGCAAAGGAAGCCCCAGGTGAAGCTGATCAGGACAAGCATGGCCTCTTGGTGTACTCAGAACCCTGATAAGGAGGACATTTCATTCAGGTGTTGTATAGTGCAGTGGTTTTAGTCAGTTCTTCACTGAAGCTTTTTCTGTGAAACTGGAGGCCTGCTCTGATGGATGCAGTGCTCTGGGTTTTTTTTGATGCTCTTCACTAGAATGTACGCTAAAGCCTGTTGAAGGCAAAGGAAGAAGAGACTCCCAGGCTTGAAGTCCTGAGTAAGGGCTGCTAGGGTCAAACAAGCAGTAGCAGGTAGGTGGTGTTACAGTTTTTACATTACCTCTACCCAGCTCTCTGCTCTTAACCATCTCAAACTAGCGTGGTACCCTGCTGCGTGGAGGTTCTGTCCCTTCTCTGTGCAGTGAGGTAGTGCCTGCTAAGCACACCCTTGGGCAGGCTGTGTGCCCAGCAGAGCACCCCCATTGCTGGTGTCTCTGGAAGGTTCTGCATTTGCACTGCTGGGGAAATAACACAGCTCGTGTAGTGGTGGATGGTACTGTAAGATTCTATCATTTTGCACAGGTGCTGTTGCCTGTAGTGTAGAAAAGGGATGTTCGGCTGAGGGCTTGTTAAATATGCTACTTTGTTTTCAGATGCCCCTGATCTGGTTCGCCCTTGTTATGTTTGGAATAACTCAGGACCGTGTTGCAGAGAGGAAACTGCAGGAACCAGTATTTCAGTTCTTGTAGCTTCCATCTGCAGTAAGCTACTGCTGCAAGCTTCGTCTGCAAAGCTCACCACAAGTTCTGTGCTTTTTGTTTGCATCAGAAGGGAAGACATGCAGCTATTGCTAGTAAACTCTGTATTTTAAGTCCTGCTATCTGGAGTAACTGCTGTGAGGAAGCATGGAAATCACTGGCTGTGTTTGCTTCGCTGGCTCACTTTGATTCTCGCCTGGTTAATAAGCATCTCTATCTCCTGCCAGGCCCTTGCCAGTTAGGTCTGTTCCCAGATGCTGTGTGACTGCTTCTCTTCAGAGGCATGTGGCTGTCCAGGTGTGTTCCCCTGTGTTGTGCCTGCCGTTCTACAGGTGTCTGGGAGGGCGGTAACCATGCAAGGAAAACTCTTTTCTTCTTGTATCCCCCAAAGTAGTAGTGGGACATCCTGGGATCTGAAAAGCAAGCAAATTCAACTGATTATCCTACTACTTGTTAATTCTTTTGTTCCCCTCACCTGCTTCTCATAGGTCTTTTCAGTCCTTCCCCTTGGCTGGTGGATCTCTTTTTTTCGTTAAGGCTGCAGGGACAGATAGTCATCTCAGAAGAGAGCATTCTTGTGAGAGGGCTCCACTCTTTTTGTGGCCAAGAAAAAGTGAAGAGAGATGGCATGAGTATCCTAACACTTACTGAATCCTTTTCTTGTTAGCCCTCAAAAGTACCTGGCAAAAAAGCCGTGGCATTAGAAAGAGCAGACTAGTCCTTTTCTTTCGACAGAGGTATGACAGACCCTTGAGAACAGTGCTGCAAATGCAACTGTGTTCATGTGCTGCCGTGAATCGAAGGGAAGGTGGTTTAGACTTGAATTTTAGGCAAGGGAGGATGAAAAGCTCCCTCTATTTCCTCATTTTGTTCATAATTCCTGACAAGCTGTGTCATTAGGGCAGCCTAATGGTCTAGGGTGTGAAGGGGCTTTTGCCTCGGTTTGTCATCTGGGTTTTTAGGAGGAGGTTGCTGTGAAGGTTACATGCTAACTACTTTAGTTAAGCTCCTTTGGAGAGGCACATTACTTTCACTTCAGTGACTTCGAAAGTTTAAACCCTAAAGGGGTTTCCTCTGGACTTTGCATTGATTAAATAAAATACATACCTTCCAAAGCGACACTGGTAGTTGTGGAGAAGTCCCATGGGTTCCCGCAAAGCAGGAAGGTGACTCTGCTCACCCTTTGTATGATACTGCAAGAAAGAGCAAATTTAAAAGCTTGTTCCAAGGAGAATGTTGAAATCCTCACCTAACATTGGAGAGATGATTTTGGTTTTAACTTTTTATTCTGGAAGTTAGACGATAAACAGCTTTACAAAGGAAAGGATGTGGAACAATCAGAGTCCTATACATGGTTATCTACCTATTTTATTAGTTCTTAATATATGCATATTATTCCATAATAGTCAAAGAATTTGGCTAGAAACTCTAGTTTCCAACTAGTACATTTTTGTCCCTCACATAAATCCCAGATAGATTTTGTATGTGCACGCTTCTCCAGAGCCCAGGTGTTCTTTCTTCTGTTGTACTTTTTCAGGAAGATTCAAATGAGAAAACGCTGGTCTCTTCTCTGCATGCCTGGAGTTGCTCATAAGGCTGTGTCATCAGGAGGGGTTTTTTTTCTCTAGTCTGTCCTTTTTGTGGGAGCAAACACTCTGTTTTTGGAAGTGGCACACAGTTTGTAAGCTTAAAGAAGGTTTTGGGTAAAGAAAGATTTGGAGTTAACAGGAGAGTCCAACCAACTTCTAAGATAACAGTTGATCAGTAGGAACCTGTTGCTTCCTTACTGTTTGTAACCAGCTCTATTCTAACATTTAGCGTTTGTGACGCTAAGTAAGCTGTGTGTAGAATGTCCTCTGCTTGGGAAAACCAGATTATGAGGAATCTGTTTTTGCTTTGCTGCAGTGCATCAGTGGAAGACTCCCCTGGTTCTCAGTAAAGAAATGTTTCTGAATACAAGTGGCTTTTCCAAGTTTGCAAAGGAATAGACCGAACTATTTAGGTGGAATCTGTTGCTTTGTCTTCAGTGACAAAATTTGACAGTCCCACACTTTGAACTCCAATAATGTCATAGAATGGTTTGGGCTGGAAGGAACCTTTAAAGGTCATCTAAGTACAACCTCCCAGCAGCGAGCAGGGACATCTTTAACTGCCACTGCTTATTTTCTCTGTACTCAAGCATGAGCATAGTCATATGAAATCTGGTAAATCTGAGTTAAAAGACAGTACCTTCTAGAGAAAAACAGCCTCTTCATTCTACGTGGAACAACTTGTTTTTCCCCTAGCAAAAAATAAAACCCCTTGCTCATAGGAGACAGACGTCAAAGCCTAATTTAGGAGCATGTAAAGCAGGTCTCGCTTGTTCTCTCCCACAGCCGTCGCTCCGAGTTTTTCTATGACCAGAACCCATAACCTTTCCTTATTGTAGCGCTAGTTCCTCGGCCACCTGTGGAATATACGCTCGGAGCCGGTTGGAAAAGGCAATTTCCTTCCTATGGCAGCAGAATCCCGTCGAGTACCTGGCAGGCGATGCACGGCCGGCCTGAGCGAGGCAGGCGCGCCCTGTGCCCGGCTCCGTAGGGGGCGTCGCGAGCCGCNGCGGGGAGGGGAAGGAGGGTGCTCTCTCCCAGTCAGGGGGAGCAGCCCCGAGGCTCATTCAGAACAGCGGCGGATCCTTTGTTCGCAGCCGGATCGCTGCGCTTTTTGTCGTACTTGGTCTGAGCTCGGGGCAGGTGATGGCAAAGCTCTTCTGCGGCTTGAGAGCATTTCGGGTGGGCAGCTCCGCTAACTCAGGCAGGATATGCTGTAGAGGAATCTGTCCCTGCTCAACCTTTACTACCTAGATGTTTTTCTGTGATGTTTTGTAGAGAAGTCAGTTCTTCCTAAACGCTGCCTTATCTCCCTGTATTTGCATACTTCCATTTTGGGCTATGACTTGAAGCCCCTTGTTACAGTGGCGCAGTATCACAAACAAACTGGGCTAGGTTGGCATCGATTAAACTGTTTTAGCTAACGCGTAGGTAAAACTGGTGAGAATAGAGCTGCGAACTCTAGGGGCAGAGGGGTTTAGTCTGTATTGAGTAAGTCTTGCTAGTGCCCAATTTGCAAGTTCCCCTCCCTGCAGGGAAGTGTTTGTGTTTTATCTAAAAAAGGAAAAACGTGCCATTCTCGGGGTGTGAAGTAACGTTAGTGTTTCACTGGCGCGTATCTCCTTGTAATGTAAAAATAAGTTAAACAGAGGCCTCAGGAGACTTGTGGGCAAAACTACTTTTCTCCTTATAAACAGAAGGTGATTTCACTGAGACTTAAAAGTAGAACAACTTTAGGTTCGCATATCATAATGCAAATCTCGTGTTCCTATCGTTGAAGTTTGGTTCGCAAAACCTTTATCTACTTTGAATCTATTTCCACTTGCTTGTTTGCAGCACTTTATTTAAAGCAAAGGCTTTCTATTTCAGTCAAAGCAAGAGGTCTTGCTAGGATGTTAATAATTATTACATGTGATCACTGTTACTTGGTTATGCATTCCAGATAGACAAAGAGTGCATTCATTTCTTCATACATCACTTAAATACACACTCTTCATGCACTGAAATATGAAAGGTGTTCAGGACTTTCCTTAATGACCCACCAGAAGCTTCTACCTACCTTTTGGAAACTGGTTATTTAGAATTTGGTTATTAAGACACCTTAGGTTGGATTTCATTTCTATCATAGGCAATTGTCTTTCATAGGAAGTGAATCCTTCTCTGTCAAGGACTGATATTTTGGACTGTCATATTTGTGTATTCTGTATGCACGTGAATCCCAAAGCAAAGTGAGACCAGGCAACATAGCACTTCTTCATTTGGTCAGAATTTGAGGTGGATTTGACCTAGCAGTTGAAAATAGTTTGGCTTGCCACTGCATATGCTCATCTGAGTTGGAGTAAAGGATCTGTGTGTCATTTTTTTACTTGGTGTGTGGACAATGAGAAGTTATTGTTATATCTGCCTAGGAAAGGGATGAATGAGAAAGAAAGATAACATTGGAAAGCTGTGTAGTATTAGAGGCCCTGAATTTCCTTTAGGGAACCCACAAGTACAATGGAAAACTGTTTATGATCTGTAAATCGAAAAAGGTCACATTTTTTTGACTTGTAGAATGAAATAATAATGACAGTTGATAATGTCTGATTAAAATTTGGAAGTGTTAAATGGGCAGGATGTAGCTTTACCCAGAACTACTATGCCAGCTTGCTGCAGTATTCTTTAGCTGTTTCAGTGGTAATCAGAACCTTACAATATGGCTATAAACCACTATCCCATATTTGCTATGACCTCAAAGGCGGTTGCCTCACCATTTCCAAATGTGGTCCAAAGATGAGCCTGATTTGTTTGCTTCTCAGAGAGGAACTATGAAGGCATGATGCAGTCTATCACTATAGGATATTTTTATTCTCAGGCCATGAGCTTTCTGTGATTTTGACTGAAATTGCTTCATTCCCTTCCATTCTGTGTGCAGCTTATAAGCTGTTTCTATGCTATTTAGTCTGTGGGCCTTCTACCTCAATTAGGGGTTTTAGGCATTTCTACAATACTGGTTTGTAATCTCATCAGTCTCTTATCATTGCTGTATAATGGAGTGTGCAGCTAAGTACTGAAGAGGCACTTACAGCTGGAAAGGAGTCCAAAGGTTATGGTTTATCACTGCAAACTGCAGCAGGACTGCACCTGGATGTTTCTCTATGAAATAAATAGTTAAACATGCCCTGCAATATTATTAGTAGTGCTGACGTTTTGTAAACAGAAGCAAAAGCAATTTTTTTACCCTAACTTTAGGAATGCAGAAACAAGGTATTGTTAACATTTAAACTAGATTACACTTGAGAAAGTGAAAAATTTTTGAAATGATTGGCTGGCACAAATCTTTCCTCATCTTGCTATCGCATATACTGTTCATATCTTTCTTACTTGAATTGAAGGCTTCCTTGTGTGTGTTTTTCCAAAACCAACCTGGCGAACACGTTGCCAAAGCATCTCTTTAAAGTCAGGGTTTAGAGAATTAAAATGGTCGCTGTTCACCTGGGGTTTTCCTTATATCTGTACAGTAGGCAAGAGTATAGTGTGCTTTGAAATGTGCTCTTTGAGGTTTTTCCTATAACTAATATGTGAAGAGTTGTGGGGGAAAAGCATCCCAAAATATACTGTGTTCTCCATTTATTATACTTTTCCCCGAGAACTGGACAGTAGTTGGTGCTGTGAAGGGAAGTACTTGCTTAGACAAATAATAGCGTGATCCAGGAAAATGTGTTCTGTGTTATCCGTAGTTTAAAAGGGGATGTTGCAACTGAAACTATTTCTAGATTTTTTTCTTTGAAACAGTCTCCTTGCTGACTTAAGCTTCTTTCGCTCAAGACCCACTTCCAGTATTTTTGCTTATGAACATAACAGTTTCCTTGGCTCTAAAAGTGGAGTCAGTAATTTTTTTCTCAGTTCTCCTTTTAAAAGGGTTATTCCTCAGTTTATCCTAGAAGTGTAAAAGGCTATGGTAGTTGAAGTAAGAGGGCCTGAGGAGAGCTGGCACAGCTCTGTTAAGGGGAACGATGTGCTGGCAGAGCAGTGCTATCTAGGGAATTGACACCTTTCCTAAACACTCGGCGAAGTTCCTTCCTTCTGGGTGAAAAGGCTACACTGCTCTGGGTGGTCGTGGTGTCTCTGGGGATATAAATACTGGCAGGGAACTTGTAGAGAGTCTGTCAACGTTGCGTCTTTTGCCTCCATATCAGGGAAGGGAGGCTTCTCCGGTACTCAGTGTCCCCTACAGTGCAATGCATGGTTAAAGTCAATGGCTCCCCACCCTGCGTCCTCGGGAAGCACAGCTGCTTCCTTTCATTGAAAGACTGGAAAAGAGCCTGTTTGCTACCAGGTTTCATTGCTGAAGCTATGCTCTCTTTAACAATGTGTGGTACGATCAGGTGTTCCATTGTACAGAACATTAAAATGCTCTGGGGGCCACTGCTGCTTTCCCCTGTCTGGAGGTGGAACTTCTCACAGAATGCCCCAAGGTGGGACTTTAGGAGCCCTGGGCACACCTCAGAGAGTCGCTGCGTAGTCTCCCCATCTGAGGAGGTTGCGCTGCAGTGTGTGGGCTCTGCTCCCAGCAGATAGTTGTGCTGCCCTTTCCCGCTGTATCGCATCTAAATCAACATGGCACTGGAAGCAGTTGTCTCCGGTACTCCTCCCTTTCTAGAATTAAAAAAGAAAATGACCTCCTGTTTCTGCTCGGTTTTCATGTTTCTGCTCATGTGATTTCTCAGGTGGTGTTCAGCCAGAAGTGATATTTTGGCAGTAGTGGTGTTCATATTGGTGTGAAAGCCATCTTTTTTTTTTTTTCTCAGCAGTTGTGCATTCAGCTAAGAGTCCCAAGGCTTTGATTTGGTTTGTCTGCTTTATGAGTTTGCTGGACCCCCTCCATTGAGAATGCTGTCTCCTGCAAGCTTCCATCTAGCTTTAGGAGCTGTATTTGTGCAGAAACGTGCAGCTATCCTAGTGAATACTGCTGAACTGCGGTGTCCATGTTGGCCGTAGCTAAGAAGACATCCTTTCACTGCTAGAGACTTTCCATGAATCGTAGAGTCATTCAGGTTGGAAAAGACCCTTGGGATCATCAAGTCTAACCATTAACCCTACTCTACAAAGTTCATCCCTAAACCATATCCCCCAACACCACATCTAAATGACCTTTAAACGCATCCAGGGCTGGTGACTCAACCACCTCCCTGGGCACCAATGTCTGACTACTCTTTCTGTGAAAAATTTTTTCCTAGTGTCCAGTCTAAACCTACCCTGTTGCAGTCTGGAGCCATTCCCTCTTATTCTATCACTAATTACCTGTGAGAAGAGACCAGTGCCAACCTCTCTATAATGTCCTTTTATGTAGCTCTAGAGAGTGACGAGGTCTCCCCTTAGCCTCCTCTTCTTCAAGCTAAACAGCCCCAGCTCCTTCAAGCGCTCTTCGTAAGATTTATTCTCCAGACTCTTCAGCTTCGTTGCCCTCCTCTGCACTCGCTCCAGCACCTCGATATCTCTCTTGTATTGAAGTGCCCCAAACTGGACACAATACTCGAGGTGTGGCCCCGCCAGTGCCGAGTGCAGAGGGACAATCACCTCCCTACTCCTACGGGTCCCACTGTTTCTAATACAAGCCAGGATGCCATTGGCTTTCTTGGCCACCTGGGCACACTGCTGGCTCCTCTTCAGCCACTTGTCAATTAGAACCCCCAGGTATGCAGGTGACTGTAATGCTCTTGGGTGAGCAGGGTGCACATCTCCGTGCTTTACTTCTCAACTGTACTGCTTCTGCTCAACTACAATTTAAAGTTGGTAATTGTATGGTTTAGAGCTGAGGTACCATGGCCAAACATCGTTTCAGCCTTCATTTCTTAAGGTTCTGGGGAAGGTGGCAGAATGGAGTCTTTGGAGGTTGTTCAATTTTGGCTGAATTTTAATGAGGTGATTGCAAAACTGTCATCATCAATTCGGGTAAGTTCACTCTCTGCAAATGCTCTTTCTGGCATGCCAAATTTTAGGCATTGCCTTCTACTTTAATTAGAAAAATCTGTCTTTGCTTGCTTCTGGATTAAGATGGATTGGAAATGTTGCCATTTCTAAAGAGTCAAACTGGAATTAGATGATGACAATTTGCTAATAAGATTTGAAATGCTCACTACTGAAATTTACCATGGGACCAGAGCTGTAATCCTCAAATTTGAGTAAACTTCTTCACAGGTGAATGCAAAAATTAAATTTAGACTTAAAAGTTTTCTTGAGATTAGTGGAAGAGCACTGCATTGTGTCATGCTGGTTCAATCTGCATATGATCTCCTTAGCAAGCTGGAAACCGTTTCATTCTAGAGCAGAGAAATGTAGGAGTGTGTAGGTAGGAGCTGCCTCTAGAGAATTATGGAATAAGTCAACTTTAGTGAGCGTATTTTGGGCTGTATTATGGCCACCACTATCGTATTAGTTCTTTCCCTCTGAAAGAGAGGGTTTGTTTTGCCAAAATGGCCGGGAAGCCTTTGCGTGACAGTTCTGGGGGAGGGACTCAGCAGGGGCTTGCAAAGTGTCTGAAGCCTGAATGCTGGAATTGGTGTGCTGGGAGCAGCGGGGCTGGGGTACCCTGCGGCCGTAGGCAAGCTCCGCAGGCAGTTTGCTTTCTGCTGCCATGAGAGCGAGTGTCTAACACCATGGCAGCCATAGTGACTTCCTGTAAGCCTTGGGGCACCTCGTTTAAATAAGGGCCTTGCTTATTTTAGCTGTGTTTTGTGTGTGCTCCGTTTCAGCACCTAATGATCTGCAGTTGTGTTGCAGAGACCCTCTAGCTGCCTAAAATGGTTTCACTTCACACGCAAAGTTGAACTCCCTTTTCAAGCTAGCTTGTTTTGGAGGTGGGGTTTTTGTGGGTTTTTTCCTATCAACATGCTTTAAAGCTGTCAATCTCCACATGTGGCTTGTTTCACTTGAAGCTACATAGGAACTCCCCTTCTTCATAAGAAGGTTTTTGAGAATGAAAATCTACTAACATTATAGTGGGATAAATGCAGGTAGGAGTTCAACCACCCTTAGATTTGCTCCGTGGCAGCAAACACCTCACTTTGGACATATCTACTGTTCTTTCGAAATACTTCAGAGCTTCTGACAGGAATGATGGGGACAGCCCTTTGGGTTTTTTGCTGCAAAGCTGAGGGTCAGTTCTTGCTTTGAATTTAATCCTCCTCCCTGTGATCATCTTGCACCTGTATAGGAGCCCCTGGAGGATATGATGTGCTGATTGTGCATGCAAGTGACGCCGCTGAATGGTGTCAGTACCTCCAGAATCTCTTCCTCTATACTCGGTACGTTCGCAAGCATCGGATTCTGAGCTATCAGCTGAAAGGCGAGTCTGCCATCTCCCACCAGGAACTGGACCTGTTCACTAGAAGTCGGAGCATCGTCCTTTTGCTATCTGCTGAGCTGGTGCAGAGTTTTTACCTCCCTCCTGTCCTGCAGAGCCTTCAGGAAGCCTTATGGCCCCCGTACAAAGTGGTGAAGCTGTTCTGCGGCGTTACGGACTGTGAGGAGTATTCGACCTTTTTCAAGGACTGGTCTCAGTGGCAAGAACTCACGAATGATGATGAGCCTGATGCTTACCTTGCAGCCGTCAAGAAGGCTATTGCAGAAGGTAAGGTAGCAGCTATAGAGTTGCGCTTGCTGGTCAGGGGTTGGAGGAGGGAGATATGTGATACTGTTTATCCTTATTTTAACACTGGTAACTTGTTTCACTGAAACAGAAAACTGAAGTAAATTGCACAACCCTTGTAAACCAGCCAGCTTTTCTGTGGCTAGTCACGCATTTCTGTCATAGCAGAACCAAAATAAGTTTACCTAAAATGTGTTCTCTACCACTGGGCCTAAAGTCAAAGATGCAATGATACTGGAAACAGCTCAGCTTGTTAGCTATGAGGACCTTAAAAATAACCCAACCAGTCTTTGCCTTGTAACAAGCATAAAGGACTTACCTACCACAGAAGTATTGACAGCTGGAGACTACACAAGCACAATGTAGTGAGTTTTAATTGAATCTGAACTTTCCTGAACTTGAGTGGTGCTCCTTTCTCATAGTTTCTGTTGAAGTGAAAGTGGAGAGCTCTGGGGAGTTGTGCTCCTTGCGATGTTTTCTGACATTGCGATACTTAGGGTTACAGTGTTCTTTGTCAGCCTGTGGTTGCATTTTGGATTGAGATTTATCTGTATTTAGGGGCACAAGTGAGGCAGTGCAGTCTTCAGTGTCGTGTTGTGTGCCTAAAAGTGCGCTTTTGCCAGGATAAAAAAAACAATAATAATTTTGACAAATCTATCATGGTAAAAATAATTTTTGAAAGTCGTGATCTTGGCCAAAACAGTCCCCCTTACAAAAGATGACTTAGAGATTGTGCTGAAGATGGCATTCTCAGTTAACGAGGTGACAACAGATGTTTCCTAATACCTTTTAAAAACCTGCATAAACTAAAGTTTACATCTCTCAAGCACTCCTGAAATGTCGTGGTTTCCCAATGGATAACCTAAAGTAGTCTGGCTCCTTTTCATTCAGCCTAGAAGAAGACAGAAAATGGTGACTGAGCTTTTGTACTCTGAAAAATAAAACTGATAAGAGATTAAATTAGATTTCTGACACTTTCTGGTGAAACTAAATGTTTAGTTTTCTCCAAACTTGGATCTAGAGCATGCACCACTACTTTATTGTTTTTAAATACACTATTCAAAGTTAGGGAGGTTTAAACAACACTTCTATGGATCACTAGTGTCAGTGGTTTTACTTAACATGTCTGAGGACTGTCAGAGTTACTTTAGACCAGAGCAGGAGTAAGTTCTAGTGTAGTGGAAGAGTGCGTGAGAATACAAAGGGATGTTGATCCTGTAATCTCTCTTCCTGGAGCCAGCTCTTGCCAATCTCTTCTGGCTTGCTGCACTCTGAGTGCAAAAAGCACGACATGGGGCAGAAGAAAGACTTCTCCTTCCTGGGCTGCGGATGGAATGGGAGGCACAAGTATCTCTGTCCTTCATTATCTGGACTGGCTGTAGTGGGAGGTTTCATGTAGCCAGATGTATCCCTACGAGTGAGAGGCTTTCATGGGTCTTGGTTATTTTGGGCTCATTAAAAAGAAAAGAGAATTTGCGGTGAAAGGAAAGGCATGGGTGTGGGAATTGAACAGCTAACTAGAAACCACTGTGGATCAGCTGCTTCCCTCTCTAGAGAAAAGGTGCCTTTGTCAAAGGGAAGTACCCAAAATCTGATTTTTAAGCTGGGAAATCCTATCTGCTGGCAGTGGTGTGCTGAAAGCAGAGCCTTGTCAACTGAAGAGCAGCCTCCGCTCTTTGATGTCAGATGCAGTCAATGATGTGTATTAAGCTGACTTGGCTCTTCTTCCAGTTCAAGAAGTGATTCTCCACAGGTGAGCTGCCTCTCTCTGCACAGATGGCTGCCCCTTGGCACACTGGGGACTGTGCCTGGGGGACCTGGGTGCTGCACCTTTCCAGAACTTCTAAGGCCCACCCTGGGAGAGAGCAGAAGGGACTCACTGGTAGAGCTGCACTGTCTGAGCAGCCAGGAAAATAGGTCTTATGTGCCTGGCTGTTTGGTGGGCTGGCTGTCGTACATCTATGGCAAAACTTCTTTGGGATAAGTCCCTACAGTCTGACTTTTCACAGCTGGATATAGAGTCCTTCTCCAGAGGTGTCGTCTCTCCTTCGGGTTAGCATTTGCTGTAAATACCCTGGTGCTTTAGCTTTATGTAAATAGCGTTTTGAAAGGGGTATTGTGGATTTTTGGTGTTGTTTCTATATAACAGAAAGGAAAAATCACCTCTTTTCTGTTTTGTCATTTGAACAAGCATATGTTGATCTCAACCTGACTTCAATATATCCAGAAAATTTTTGACTGAAAAATGAGATAAAAAGCATACTAATTTACTGTGGAGTCTGCTTTAGTGTCTTCCAAACAGTTTGGTACACAAAGATTCAGAATTTCTGGACTTCTCGTACTGTTAGGGGAGGCCTACCTGATGTGAGCTGTCAGCTGCATGCAAGAGTTGGGTAATGTCAGGCTCGCTCTTTGTGCACATCCGAGCACTTGCGAAGGCGAGCCATCCACTGTCACTCTCACTGTTGTGAGGGAAGAACCTACGTAAGGGAGGTTGGTTTCATGGCAAAAGTGTTTGGATGAATGTATCAGATCCTGCTTCTGTGGGGGGAAAAAAATGACTGGTGACCTCTTCCATCATGTGACTCTACAGACCAAGTTTTGTGAATGGCCTCAAATGCAAATGTTCTGTTGCTTCCTCTGAAGAGAAAACAACCCCAGGTGTACATAGTTCCTCTTTTGGGTGAAACTGTGAAAACTTTCTTCTTGGTTGGTAATAAAAAATTACTGTCTGTCTTGTAGCTTGCTTGCAGCTAACTCCCAGCATGAGTGACATAAAGTAAGAGTGTTTGTGACAGCAGACCTTTCCCACAGAGAAACCCAGCCTGTGCTCTGCTCCCAGGACTTCCTTGTTACCGTTTCAGGTGAAGGCTTTGAAGTCAGGAGCTCTTAGGTGTCAGTTAAGTCCATTCTCTGCAGCAGGGTATGAACTTTTCCTGAGTAAAGCAGCCCTCAATTCCTACAGTATTTAGCAGAGAAAGTTTATGACCATATTTGAAATTGTTTCTCTGGGTGTCTTCCTCTGGGAAGTACTTCTTTCCACCTGTGTTCACCAGAACTTCTAAGAGCAGTGAGAGCATACATTGAACAACTAAGCCTGATGCAAAAAAGACTGAGCTTCAGCTTCGTAATAGCTGTATCCTGAGCTAGTGAAGCATTTGACAGAGCACATGGCGAGTGCAGATACCTCTCTGGAGCCTGTCCACTGGCCCTGCTCAGGCTGTGCGGTTCTAGTGCAGCTGTAGGCTCTGGTTCATTTAGTGCATCACGGGAACATGACACCCCCAGACATCACATGCTGAACGCTGTTTTTTTTATTAGTTTGGTATGAATTCAGAAATGAGGAAGCACTCATCTAGCCCTGTTGAGAGCTGTGTGCTGACACTGACTTTTGCTCTCTTGTAGATGGGGAGTTTTTACTTCTACAGTTTCTCAATCTTGGCAAACTACAGATTTGCATTTGCAGGCACTCCTGTTATCTGTGGGGAAGTTTTTCAGGCTATGCAATAACTGTGCTAAGGACAAGGAAGTGCTCAGGATGGCAATGTACAAGCCAGCTCAGGTCTGGCAGGGTACAGTCACCAGCCAGGGTGCACTGACCAGCCTGCTACTTAAGCCTTCTTGTCTGGCTTGTGATACCACACCATGTATTGGGCGGCTGGGAGTCTGTGCCACACGGTTGGAGTCAGTGACCTTTCTCTTCCTCCTGTGTCTCAAAGCTCTGTTGACATCCGTTCTGTATTATGTACATTTCAACTTCTCCAGTTTATTTCAGCCCTTACTCTATTGTCTTGGAAGCTTTCACATTTTCAAATTTCCTACTTTAAAAGCTGATGCTTCCAGAGCATTTACTAATGAAGCAGTGGCTTTGAATGTTCTGTACCCAAGCAAACTCTTGCAGGGAAAAACCCAGGGAAGTTGACATCTGCCTGAGATTGCTAAAGCGATAACTGAATCTAACAGCTGTGAACTGTGCTGCTGAAGGACAAGTGCAGCTTTGGCTGAGCAGAGCTCTCATGCAATGAAGTAGACAAGAAAGAAAGATCAGCACCCACAAACTTCTTGAAAAATAGGAAGGTCAGAAGTGGATATAAGGAAGCATGTGATGAATATGGAGAACAGTGGGCAGTTAGAAGGAAGATGAGAGTTTTGTTAGAGCCCTATAGATGAGGAAGGGCTGGAGTGTTACTCCACCTAGTGAGGGGATCATTAAGAGATGCCAGAGACCAAGACTGAACTTTTGTCGGGATAACTGCATATGCTGTTATCATTCTTCATCCTGTACCTGTCAAGGAATGGAATTAACTTTCTGTCTTTCTTGTGTTGTGCTGGTGAAACCATGAATGAAACTTCAGAGTGTGTCACAGAATTGTTCAGGTTGGAAGGGACTTCTTGAGATCATCTCATCTAACCTCCCTGCTCAAGCATGGTCAGATAAAGCAGGTTGCCCAAGACCATGTCCAGTCATGTTCTTAATGTCTCTGCAGGTGGAGCCTTCACAACCTTTCTGAACAACCTCTTCCAGTGTTTGACCGCTCTCAGAGTAGCAAAGTATTTTCTTGTGTTTTAATGGAATTTCATGTGTTTCAGTTTGTGCTCATTGCCTTTTGTAGTGTCAGTGGGCACTGTGGAGAAGAGTCTAGCTCCTTCTTTTTCATTCCCTTCCCTCAGGCAAGCATTTATAAGACACACACACACACCCCCACCCCGAGTCTTCTTTTCTCCATACTGAAGAGCTGCAGCTCTTGCATCTCTCCTCATGAAAAATGCTGTGGTCATTTAATCATCTTTGTGGTCCCATGCTGGATTCAAACTGTAAAGATAAAGTAAACTTGAAATAGGCTACTTGGAGTTTGGGGTCAGGTTGGACAGATGCATAAGATTATTCTCAGCTGTGTCTCAACCAATGAAGATGAAGTAGTACTACATGGGAGATTTTCTTCAGCTTGACGTTTCTGTAATCATTTGATTGCTAACTTTTGCTGATCATTGCCATTTAGGGCTAGTACAGTAAAGGACACAAGCTAGAGGTAGGAAGGGACAGGAGTTGATGTACAGACCTAAACAGAGAAATATGAAGCTAGGGACCATTTGGTATTTACTTCTGGCTCTCTGTACCCTCTGAAGGAATATGTTCTGAGTAGTCCTTTCTCTGGGAATTACAAGCAGTGTTTATTTCTGCCAGCTTATTGGAGTGGCCTGAAGACATGAGGTAGCATGGGTATCTGTCATACTTCAGTCCTCCCTCCCTCTCTCCGTTGCTCCTTTTTTCTTCTCCTCGTCGAAGGGGCAAAATTAATTGAATTCTTAAAACTGTATTTTTCTCTATTGTATTGTGTTGAAATAGAAGATCCAGTTCTTTGACCCTGCTCTTTGAAGACGAACCGGTGAGGTATTAGTCAGCCCCCTGGGTGCAGTGAGAGTCTGCTTCATTATACGGGAGCTCTGCAGCCTGGCTTGTTCTCGCTGCCTGTCAAGGACAGGAAACTGTGATGCTCTTGCACAGGAGTTAAGGTTGAGAGAACATACTGGTAGCATGCTCTTCTTCTCAGAGGCTAGTATGGTTATAAATGATGGATGTTGGAAATGCGGAGACTTCAGAGAGCTGGTTAAAACAATGAGAGAAACCTTAACTAAGCCCCCAGGTGATACTGAGAGAAATGCATGAATGTCCTTATCCAGCTGTGGCAAAGGGGATTGAGCACTTGAAAGCGTCTTCCCAGCTGCAGGAGTGATGCGTTGTTTATCATCAAGGTGCTTTATAAATTTCCAATTTACACACATTAAAAGCAATGCTTCACAGCTCATCTTTCATGACAGTCTGAGATTCAAGCGGTGAATAGGTGCATACTTGCTTTCTAGACAGAGACAATGAAATGATAGTCTGGAACTAGTAAAGTACAGAAATTGGTGTGGTTTGGAAGCATCAAATTACAATAGCCTTCATGCACATTGCAAATATTAATCATATTTCTCTGTGGCTTGTAGGTCTTCCCATAGGTGGCTTTAAGGTAGTGACTAAGCCTAATTCTAAGTATCTACCAATGTGAACTGCAAGGCTTTAAAACACTTGCTTAAAATAAGAGCCCAGTGACCATCACTGATGGCTTCTTCCAAGTTTGGAACAGCTGAAGTCATTTCTGCAAAGTCTTTGCAGAAGTGTGTGGTCAAACCAAAGATGCTGTACAGAGCAGCTCTGAAGAGCTGTGTGGGGCAGACTTCAGGTCATTTCAAAGACCTTTGTTGTGCATTTGAACAGTTGTTTTGCTTCTGTAGGATTTTCGTGGCTGTTCATTATTACCACAGAAAATTTCGATGCATTTCTCAAAAGTGACTTGCGCGTAACAGTGGATCTTGAATTTCGCAGGGGGAAGTTTCATCGCTGGCGTAGACTGACCCTAGTATGGACTTCTGCAAAAGAGTGGTCTGTTTCATTCTCCACCTTTAATCTGGCTGGATGATCTGGTGTGGCATTGGACTGCACGGGTGATATTCCAGGAGAGACTATTTGAAGGAGAGGGAGGGCAGGTCTGCCCTCACAATAGTAATGTGGACTTAGATCTACTGAAACCGCTTGTAGAAACACACATTCAGTCAAACAGTGATCTCCTGGTCAGATGTTTCCAAAGCAGTTACTCAGCTCTCTTAGGTGGAATTCCAGCTTTGTGGGCTTTTATGTGGAAAGTCTTTTCTGTCGTGCAAGTGTTATGCATTGTGCTTAAATTGAAGCAAGGAGATACCACAAGAGGAGAGAGAATTAATCAGCAGGTTGGATGTTCATGTTTCTTGCATGTGGTTGCTCAGGAAGACTTGAATCAGTGATGAATGTCATGTGGTTCTTGACGCCCCTAGAAATCATCACCGGTGCGTATGGCTTTTCAGTATGTGTTGTCTTCTGGCACAAGTGGTTCAAGTGAACTTTTTCAGCCTCTTTCTTGAGAGTTTGGTCATGTATGCAGTGTCTGTTGTCCAGGTGGCCAGAATGGAGGCATCTTCCTGAGAAGCTCTTTCCTATCTCTGTCCTGTTGCCACATACTCCAGCTAGTTCTTTAAATTTATACACAATTCTGTCAAAAATTGAACACTAGGCCTGTGAGACCCTTATGAAGAATTACAATGAGTTGGCTTCCACTTTCTGAACCATAATATCCAGGCATCCCTTTAGCTCGAGGCAGGCATAGCGTGGTACATGTTTGCTTGAACCTTGATAAAAGAACTACAAGCTAAATACACTTTGTATTTGTAGCACACTCTGGACATGGTCAGCTAAATTATGTTATCTCTGTGTTATAAGGGGGACTCTGCATTTCACCCCTGAGCTGGCAACTGTTGTCTTTGCTGTATATATGAGTGAAATACATAAATTTTTCTCCTCATCCTGAAGTTCAGGGACCGGCAACTTAGCTTATGCCCCCATTATCAGCTGCTGAAGCAGAGATCCTGGTTCTGCATCTCATTGATGCATTCAAGTATGTGCTCTCTTCCACTGGTTCTGCTGCCTAGGCCATAGCCTCTGATGAAAGTAAAGACAAGAAGGGGAAACAGGCATGGGAAAGAGGGCTGTGGTGGGTGCAGTTGTATTTTAAACCTCTATAGATCTTTCTGTTGTGAATATCTGTTCCCAGACAAATGCACAGGCTTTTTTTTTTTTATTAATTTTTATTTTTTCAGTTCGGCAGACTCACTAAGCCGGGATAACTCTCTTGAGTGAGGTGTGCATTTGAACTGAAACAAGTCTTTTCTGGACGAGGAACAGCGCTGTAGGGGCAGTGTTGGTACTCATGTGCTTTATTAGGTAATGGAAGAAGATGTTTCTTCTCCAGGACTGTGAAGGTCATCTGATAAGGTTTTTGAGAGAATTTGGTACAATCTCAGAACAATATTCTGAGAAGTCTGTATTTGGGGAACACCTGTTTGTTACTGGGGCTGGAGGGAAACCCATGCTGGATTCCGACTTCGTGCTTGCCCTGAGGTCTTGTATGTTGCAGCTGTAAGAGTCACTGTTGTCTCGTGTATCCAGTTCTTTGCATTAAAGGTCCTGCTTTCAACTCAGGGCTGCTCGTGAATGAACAAGAGCTGTAAGTTTGAAACAGTTTTGCTGGAGTTCACAAATTGCAATTTCCTCATTAATCTGCGATAAGATTACCAAGTGTTGTGTCGTCATCCTGGGGAAACGGCTGAGCTTCTGTGGAACTTCCCCATGCTTAGATCTTTGTGGATGGTGTCTTCATGCAACCTATAGTTGTCCATCCTACTGAAGAAAAGGGGGCTGCAGACCTGTGATCCCGAGATGAATTATGACAGCATATCCAAGTAGCCATCTGCAGTCAAGGTAGAGGAGGTTGAGGAGAGTTGCTGAAGCAGATGATGTGTAGACAGTTTCCCAGCAGTTACCTCTGTGGTACCATATCCATGCTAAGAATTCTGGAGGTGTGTTAATCTAGTTTCCATTTCCATCCCTTGCTAATGCAGGAAGGACTTCCCATCTGGGATTCCTACCTGTGCTTCTGCCCATCAGGAAGTGTCATGTGGGCTGCAATAGGCATCAGTCTGACCACAGTTGCTTTTCAGCTGAGTGTGCTGCTAGAGTCCCAGCTCAAGCAGGCAACTGGAAGTTACTGGTGGCATTTGTCCCTAAAACTGGAGCATTCCCACAGAAGGTGCCTCTGATCCTGTGGATTACCTTCCTGTACTCTGCCAATTCCCCATCTACTTGAGGCTTTTGTTTTACCATTCTTTTCTAGAGTCTGGTCTTTTTTCATGTTTTTTCTTCTTACTTTCTCTTCTGTATCCTCTCCACTTCTTGTGGTTTTTCAGACTTTCCTTTCTTAACCTCGCTGTTCTCAGAACTACGTGCTGAGTTTCCTTTTCCTGCAAGCCAAGTATGGTAGTTATTGGCCACTTTCTCATCCCTACCTTCCAGTATTTACAGGAGCGACATGGAATTGCCCTTGACATTGTAAACAACTTTTAGTGACTCAGCTTTTTCCAAATCTTTTTGGTTTCAAAGATGAAATTAAAAAATAACTTGAAAGCAGCATTTGGGAGCATTAAACCAGGAAAAGTGAACAGATACATTCACTTGAGTTAAATTTTCATGAAGATCATGAAAGCCTCCTGCATGCTGCTGCAAAGTAATTTTTCTCCTTTCAGTTATCTGTCTGTAGTTCTAAAATATAACAAAGGAAACCCGTCCCTTGATGATTGGATGAGATGTGCTTTAGAGAGGAGCTATGGAGTAATGTATGGTTTTGGCCATTTGAGGATATATATTATCTTAAAAACGCTACCCTCTGGCTTCTCACAATTTACTGAAACACCGGTCCTGTCAACAGCTCTCTAACCCACTTGTGTACTTCATAGGATACAGCTTCCCAAAGAGATGCACGAATGTCTGTGTGCACCACTGGCTCAAGCAAAACGTGGCGTGGTAAATTACTGCTTGTTTTCCTGATGGAGGATGAGAACTAGTGTATTGTAACTTGCTGCTTTACAGGACAAATGAAACGTGACCGCTTTCTTGGTAGAATTGAAAATCTAGTTTTAAATGTTGTGCTTGTAAATGAACTGCTTGGGGTGAGGGGTTTGGACAGAAGGGGGAGATGTCCCATACTTTATTTATTCTGTATGGACCGTTTTACAAAGTCGTACGTTTTCCTGTGTTGCTTTTCTCACCTGCTGCTTTTCTGCTTGCCTCCCACCACTTGCCTCCCACCACTTAGTTGAAAGGGGAAATGTTGCTGCAGTATAACTCTGTTTTGAGGAGTTTTCGCAAGATGTTTCGCTGCTGAGTATCTCCTTGGTAAATTGGTGGCTCTGAGGTTAGCATGGTGAAAGATAACTTTTTCTGCTTTCCCGGACTACTTCGTCAGTACTCTGCCTGCTTCTAGTGAATCACAGAATGACAGGAGTTGGAAGAGACCTCTGGAAATCATCTAGTCCAACCCCCCTGCCAAAGCAGGTTCACCCAGAGCAGGTTGCACTGGACTGTATCCAGGTGGGTTTTGAATATCTCCAGAGGAAACTACACAACCTGTCTGGGCAGCCTGTTCCAGGGCTCTCTTACCCTTAAAGTAAAGGAGTTTTTCCTCATGTTCAGATGGAACTTCTTGTGTACCAGTTTGTGCTTGTTACCCTTTGTCCTATCGCTGGGCACCACTGGAAAGAGTCTGGCCCATCCTCTTAACACCCATCCTTTAGATATTTATAAGCATTGCAGCTGGAGTTGCTCTGGGAGACTTAACGTCCTTGTTCGCACTTGGAGAAGGAGGCTGGCCAGTTGCAGGCTTCAGGTGACTGTAGAAGCTCTTTTTGAGGGGCTTCTCTCTTGCTCTAGGTGTTCTGAGGTGAAAGTTTGAGGCTAGTTGTCTTGGCAGGTGAGCTTTTCTGGAGTGGAAGGTGTTCAAAGATGCCAGTGAGGGGATATTCTGCACGTGCAGAACCTGTAGGGACAAACTGTTGCTCAGTCTTGCCATTTGCTTTACTATCTGCATGACAGAGTGGTCTGGACAGGCTGCTGACTTCGCCTGAGTGTTCACGTGTCCTTTGGTGTAAGGGCTGACTTCTGAGAAACCACAGCTGCCAGCTCCATGCTGATAGCCCACCAGTGTAGCCGGGAGGAAATGGATGACAGAGCGAGCTGCGGGCGCTCTGCAGCAACAGGTCAACATAACTGGCTGCTTCATCTTAGTTTCTGAAGCTTCTAAATGGCTTGTTAAGCTTGTGGCCATGCCAACGTTTTCCCTGGGCTTTTTTGGAGCGTGAGTTTCTGGAGGTCAGCTGTGTGGGGACCCTGATAGGACAGGTGAGAAGGGGTCGGCATGGGGCCGGCTGCTCTCTGTAGCTCAGCTACTGACACTTCCTGGTGAGGGACCCGTTCTTCAAGGGGAAATGTGGTTGGATTTCTTGGACCGCATCTCCTCCCCTTGCTGCTGTTCTCACAAGTATTTCACAAGCTGTCAAGTGTAGCCTTCATTTAAAGGGGAACAGAAAAAGCCCTCCACTCAAGGCAGAGTCATTTATAACCACGAGCTGTTGACCTGCAGCAGCTGCTCATGGAGAACCTCAATTCAGGTACTCACTTCACTTTCTAATGAGGCTGTTTATCTCCTTGGCGATGCCCTCTCTAGCCTGGGTATCATTACAGTGATATAATTGCTGAATCTGTATATGCAAATGAGTTGTCATTACTCAGGTATCTTAGTGTGTGGGAAGCCTAATCTAACCACATGTCCCTTCAGAGCATGGATGTTCTCAAAGGAAATGGAAGGGTTTCCTCTTCCAGTGCTTACATGTTCACAAGTCAGTAGCACGTGACTGGAACTTGTAAGATGACTATAGCATCACTTCACTGCTTATGTGGGAAGTTGGTAATTTGCAATTTCAGAATTTTCTGAATGGAAAACCAGATGAATAATTCATACCCAAAACTCCAAGTGCCTGTTTCATCAGCTGTTAATCCAGTTACTGATTAACATTGCTTGCTTTTTCCTGTATTACTTAATAGCTCTGTTCTTACACAGGACCTCTGGGCGGTTAACTCTTACAAGAATGCAGAAGTGTAAGATGGGACCAGGCAGTGCCAGAACTTTTTAAAAGCTCGAGTTACTCTTTGTGCTAAGTTGTTTTCAGTATCAAATAACATCAATAAAGCAGAGAGACTGTGGGGCTTTTTCTCTCCTCACTGCCCTCTTAACACTTGCTTACTGTAGTTGTTGTGGCTGAAATCTACAAGTGTAGGTTTAATTTTCCTCTGAAATGGACCATGTTGGGCAAGTGAACTTTACTGCACTAATGGTTACATAGTGGGGTGGGGATGATGCCCTTAGTATCAGAATGCTGGCAAGTGGGAGCTTGTGCATATGTTGCAGGAACATTAATTTTTGCTGTAATTTGGTCATCGCTGGCTCTCTTTTATCTGCGGTGGACTTAGTCTTTCTGATTCATTCATACTGGAAATAACCAACAGATATTACAGAAATTCTAGTAGCGGCTGCCCCTTCTCCTCCCCAAAAGGCATGGTTTCTTGATCTGCATATGCCAAGTGCCTGATGTGAGATATCATGTGAGGGAAGGATGTGGGACCCATGCTTTATTTTTCCTCTATGCAGCTGGGCAGCTTGGCACTCCTAGATGAGAGTAGCTCACCTTTCCCTAAGGGAGGGGTTCCCAAATCAGGAGTCTGGCTTTTGCAGCGGATGGCTTTGGACAGTATCAATTAAAATATTGAGTTAAGGAATGAGAAACCATTTTCTGTAATACTTAGTGCCACTGTCTGATGTTCCAAAAGACCACCCTCAGTACATAGCCTTGTGTCAAAGAAGTTTCTTAGTGAAATCTGCAGATTTGTGTTGGTGCAGTATTAAAATCTATTTGCTCAATTCTATGTACCATTCTAGGTTTGGTTTAGAAATGTCAGTATTGGTGGTAATGCCTTACTTGAACTTTAGAGCTGCAGATTTTTGGCTCTGCTCTTTCTACAGCAAACATTAAAGCAGTGATCTATTGTACTCATGTGAGTAGGCTCACTTGCCATGTAGAGTGATTCATACACTTAACTTTAAGTGTATGTACACCATTATTTGTAACAAAAATTTCAGCTGAATGATTCACTAAATTTTTGTGGCTTAAAAAATGTTTCCTGAAAGCGAAGTTGCATTCATGTAATTCATAAAATCCCATATAAACGTATAGAAAAATATTTTTAAAATATGAGTGACAATTTCAAATATCCTAAGTTTAAGTCTTTGGTAATAATGATGAAGAAGTCTAGATTTAAATTCCTGACTGACTTTTAGCTTCACCATTTGAAACTAGCAGCACATGAACACCTAACAGAAGCCTGCTTTAATAACTTCAGCTCTCTTAATTTGTGAAAACTTGATGTGCCCAGAGATTGGGGGTTTCTGAGTAAAACCTGGACTGTTGGCAGCTTCACTATATAGATGCCACAGATTAGTCAGTGCAGTTGGTTTCTTGGGTCGTTCTCATCAGCACTGAGCATTTTAAAAAGAACATTTCTTACTAATATAAAAACTCTGCCAGTCCAAATCTGAGATTTTTTTCTAGTAAATAATTTGTACTGCTCTTTTGAGATGTTTTACAGTAAGTAGTAAATAATAAATAACTTCCAAAATGTTGTCTTAAATCCTTGATTGCTCCATGGTTTTCCGAAGTTTGGGAAATTCTGACCATGGGAGATAAAGTTTTAAGAATTCATGCTAGTCTTCTGACAGGGGGAAGCCAGTGACTTTTGTCCCATGTTTTCGGAGATGGGGTGGAAGAAATGTGTGAATCATGTGAACTAAGAGGTAGAAACTGGATAAGAAAGTGCTCTTTATGAAGTAGATACAAAATTGTCTGTTGTTCCCTTTCTCTAGCTGGGAAGAGTATTTCCTGGAAGGTCTAGGACACCTAAGTATTTTAATTCTTGCTGGGCTTTCTTGCAGCCAGTGATATCAATTCAAGTTATTTGCTCTTCCACCAATATCTATGCTGTTACTGGGAAATGGGTATGGGAATGTTGCTAAACATGTAAACCCATGTACACAGATTGTACATGTGTTTACTTCTACTCTTAGGTCTGTTTGAGTAGGGTACTGTTATTCTTCAATGCAACGGCTCTTTTAGGTTTCCATTTCGCTCATGTATAGATACAAGAGTTTATAGTTCCTGCTCAAGAAACAGGATCCTTTCAGACTACTGCCTCATGTTGTGTTTTGTCTACATAATCAATTTGGGAGCAGGATCCAGAAAACTAAACCTATAACTGAAATGAAAGAAAAATAGGTTTTCTTCACTTACTTTAGGAGAGGAGGACCAAAAGCTGCTGCCCATCCTACAATGAGCTCAGACCAGAGCTGGCATTAGATAAGTCAAGTTGCTGATCATTCTTGTATTAGACATTGACATATTAATTTCCTTATCTAACGTGAGAAGGGACTGTCCATCTCAACAAAGAGTGTCATTGTTGTTTGCTTCATAAACATGTTCGGTGCTACTCTAGCATTTCTCTGTCCTCATGAATGTTCCCCAACAGTCCTCTTAAGGGAAAAAAAAAAAAGAGGAAGGTCTGTAGTTTCCCTTTCTTCAACTAGATCCCCATTTCTGAGAAGAATAGAAAGTCCAACCCCAGCACCTCCCATGGCTCTTTCTCAGGATGGACGTGTATGATGAGCATTTTCAGCAAACAGGAGTGATGTAACAGGACTCTGCTTTGTTTTAGACTCAGGCTGTGACTCTGTGACTGATACAGAAACAGAAGACGAGAAGAACCCAGTTTACTCCCACAGACTTGCCATGGGTGAAGAACATGGACCATCCAAGAGCACTGGGGACCATCTGGTGGTGCAGCCTGACCGCATACGTTGTGGGGTACTGTACGCCCACTCGTTGGGCTATGTTCTTACAGTGAGCTGGTGCAACCCATTATACTGCTCTGTAATGGACAGCTTTACAGGCCTGGGAATTAGTCCCTAATTCTATTTCTGTCACCTTCCCTCTCAGCCTCTGTCCTCAGTGTCTCTTTCATGAGCTTGGTTCCCTAGGCCCAGAAATAGCTTGGTAACGTGCTGTGCCCAGTGTTGTCTAGGCTGCAATGTAACTTACTGATAGATAGTCTCATTAATACAGCTGCTTGTCTTGTGTGCTGTCAGGCAGGTTCACACTCCTGACTTCGCATATTCCATTTGGGTGAGATTTAGGAGCGGCAAGTGAAGTAAGGTGATTGTAAGGAAGCAGTTAACTCCACAGCCTGGATGCAGTCTAATATGACAATTCTGGTGCATGTTCTGCAAGCCCCCCCAAAGAGCTTGGGTTATGGCTTCCTGTCTGAAAAATAGCATTTCTTAGTATAGCATCCCCTCAAATAGAAAAAGTCTAAGTTTCTTCTTTTGTTTCTGTTTCGAATGGGGCCGTGCTGCTTGAGGGAATAGACTGATAGAGTTGAAACTAAATCATTTTGTAAATCTAGCTTTAATCAGTTTATAAATCTAGCTGATAAATCTGGACTTGTATCAGCTTAATGCATGTATCTATGCTGGTGCAAGCTGTAACAGAAGCCACCTGCCCAGTTAACTCCATGACAGGAAGATGCACCTTAAAACCATTCAGGACTGTGAAAATGACAGACAATAACTTCTATGTTAGTTGCAATTACAACAAAATCCCTAGAAAAAGGCCTTAAAGTGTATTTTTAAGTTGTGAACCTACATGTTGTAATGCCTTTTCTCTTAGGTGCAGACTACAGTTTATATTATCATGAAATGTAAACTAGATGGCGGAGTGAAAACGGAAGTTGAATTCTCTCCAGAGAATGCGTCATCTGTGCGTGTGCTGGCTGAGATGGAGAATGAGTACACTATCTCTGTGGAGGCTCCAAGTAAGCTGGGCTGACATTCCCCCTCCCACGCCTCCCTGAATTCCTTCCTTTCTATCTCAACCTACCTGTCCTGAAAAGTGCCAGAGGGATAAGGGTAAAGGTTGCAACGCAGAAAAACTTGAGGCCAGGAAATCTTAAAGTTGCATTCTCATCTGTGATATTTTGTGATGAGGAACTAAGATAGACTTCTGTGGCAGGGTTGCAGTGTGGAGTTCTGAGAGCTGTTTGCAACTTGTAAAGCACTTTGAACTTTGTTTTATAATCGTCACCACATTCACATTAGCACAGCAGGGTACCAAGAGAAGGTAATTGCCAGTAAATAATTGCATGACTATAGCAGCACATGCTTAATGGTGTGATGATCTCTCCATGATCAGAGCTGAAACTATTTATCCTGGCTTGCCTTTTAATTTAGGTATATTTTATCACTCTAGGTATTTATATTTACAAAATCATAGGTTGTCTAAACTTTAGGTACAGTAAACTTCAGGGGCAAGATTCAAAGCCAAAGCTTCCCAGCGTGATTTTAATTAATCTGCTTTAGTCTGTCCTCTTGAAGAGTCATTGTGCCAGCTCTGTGAATAGAGACTAATAGTCATTGTAGCAACTCCCGTAAAGTCAGTGAGGTGGATTGATTTAAAGAAGGTGACCTCGTCCACATCAAAATGTTCACCTTAATCTCTCATAAATCAAGACTTATAATTTAAACATGAACCTGGAAACTAACTTGCATTTTGAATTATAAATATGACCTTCACATTGATGGAGTGTACAACTATGTAAACTCTGCAGTTTCTAGCAGTAAGAGAAATATATTTTTAAGTTGTTTTGTGTGTGACTGTAACTATTTCATCATTTCCTGAGTTGTTAGCAACCAAGCAGGGAAAGGTTAATTTCAGTGGGATTCAAAATGTTAGCGTTTCAAAGAGAAAATTCAGACCTGTGAATGCACACTGGACAAAACATCAAGAAGCTATGAAAGTGGAGGTAGGAGATGAATCCTGTGCACGGGTAAAGTTGCAAAGCTGGAATTCTTTTTAGTTGATTTTGTTCAGAGACTAGTGAGGATGATAGAGGTTATGAAATACCTGATGAATTTTCTGTTTTCTCTCCCATTCTTCCCTAGCCATAATATTTTACGGCACAATTTAGAGACTGTTCCAGAGAAACCCAGGAGTGGAGAGATGTGAGGCTTTCTAGTTTGAGGGGGTATACTTTAGTATGAGTGGTCCAGACTACTGTTAGCAGAGGAACTATCACGTCACAGGTGATGTGCATTGACATAGCTGCGAAGAAGGTGGTTCCAAAGTACTTTCTTATGTAATGTTCAGACCAACGTCATCTTTTTTTTTTTCTATCACTCTTCATTAATTTAATAAGACTGTAACTGTTTTGGTATCTCACTGGCAGTATCTCAAAACTCCTCCTATCCTCAGGGTATTTCATGTGGATTCATCCCCGTTGTTTGCGCTTAATGTGGATTTCTTCTCTTTTCAAAGATTTAACCTCTGGGACGGTGCCTCTGCAGATATATTCAGGGGACTTAATGGTGGGAGGAACAAGCATCACCTATCATACCGACATGGAGGAAATCAGCAGTCTGTTGGCTAATGCAGCCAACCCAGTACAGTTCATGTGTCAGGTAATGACTCTGACAAACAGCTGCTTTTGAGCAGCTCTGACTCTGACAAACAGCCTCTGAGAGGCTAGGCAAGTGGACATAAGCAAAAGTGCTTGTCATGAAGCAGATCTTCTGAAATGAAGAAATGCAAGGTTATTTAGGGATTTTCACATAACTTTAACATCCCTTTGTTAAGCATGGATGCTGAAAGCATGAAAGCATGGGTTCTTTTTCTGTCTCTGGAGCTGGCTAAGGTGTCTCAGGCTATCCAACTGAAAAAAAAAAAAATGCAGTCCATAGAGACTCACATATAGACCATGATGACTTGAAAAGATTGGGAGTACAAAAGTTAATATAACAGAAGGTGCCATAAAGAAAAAATTTGTTTGGAAATTTGTACCTAAAGGCTTCTTGGAGGTAGCAAAGATTCATCGTAGCTGAATGGAGTAACATAAAATTATTTATTTTTAGCACTTATTTCTTTAAGGTCATTCCTCAGTTCTCATTTTGCACATCATGGTACCTGAACCCTTAAAGGGTAAAAGGGTAAAGCTTGCACAAGCAAGGTCTCTCAATAGGTTGTCTCTGCTGCCTGTCTGTATGTCCCTAATCGGCCAGGTAGGGGAAGCCTACAGAGAAGTGTTATTAGTCACCAGCATACCTGGGACAGGGGAGACTCTCTTTCCTTACATTTTTAGTTCAAGTAGTGGAACAGTTGGTACTGGACTGTGCCTCTACTTGGGGAATAGGCATGCTTCCCTGTCTTTAGCTAAGAACCAGTCCAAAAGCCAAACCCAGAATGTACACTCAAGCAATTAGAAATGGATGAGTTTATACTTAGAGCAGGAGTTGACACTTCATTGGAACTGTTTCAGAAGTAAGATTATACTTGTCAGGGAAGTAGGAAGTAATAATTGTCAGTGCTTCCAGTTGCATGAGTGACTTTCTCATTGTACTGTCTTGTTGTGGAGTGTATGGTTCTCTTATACTCAGAATAATGATACTCTGTTTCTGGAACAGGAAGCTATTCAAATTCTTTGCTTGACCTGAACCTGGCTAGTTTCAGTGTTTATACCTACTGTTTTCTGATACATGCTAAATAAAGAAACACCTTCTAAATTTCACCTTAACTGACTCTCCAGGCTCCTCCAAATAAAATCACTTCCCATTTATCTCTAGGCCTTTAAAATTGTGCCATACAGCATAGAAGCACTGGACAAACTGTTGACTGAGTCACTCAAGAAGAACATTCCTGCCAGTGGCTTACACCTGTTTGGAATCAACCAGCTGGAAGAAGAAGATATGACAACAAGCAAGTTGAAAGATTTTTGTTTTCTTTTTAAACTTCATCTGTATCAGTTGTTGTACCTTGAAGCGCCTTAACACTGTAGTGTGTAGTACCTGCACAGGCTGTTTCAAAAATCTTGGATCTCGGCCAGGAAGTTAGATTTCTCATGCTGCCTGTAGAAGGGGGATTGCCATTTGGGTTGGGTGATCCTTGTTTAGTTACAGGTATCAGTCTGACTTCCTTGCTCTGTGTCAGATGCAGCTATGTAGACAGCTTCAAACACAACCAAAGCAAAAAGATGATGCTCACCAAAATGTCATCTGTATTTTCTTCCTTGTTCTTCTCCCAGTCCCATGTGGCCTTTCTTCCCTAGCCTAATCCTTTATTCCCCACCCCATGATTCTTGCTCTAAGGTGTACTCAGCAGTTGGGTTGATGTGGTACCATGACAAAGTTGCCTTACAGCAGCTGGATCCTACTGGAATGATGATCTAAGAGGTCCTTGCAAACCTGTGATCCTACCTACATTAAGCTATTGCAATGCCTGATTCCCCACTAAAAGTCATTGGACTTAAGCCTAAAGATGCACTAGATACATCAGTTAATTTCTGCAGAGTTAACTTCATTTTTAGACTGCATATATACTTTTCAGGGTTTTCACGCCTGCTTTGGTCTGTGTTTTTGCTAGGAATTTTGTTTTTCACCTACTGACTCTGTTACTGCTAGAGAGAAACTTAGATTCTAACAGGCTTCTGTTCTCACAGATCAGAGGGATGAAGAGTTGCCAACATTGCTTCACTTCTCTGCAAGATATGGGCTGAAGAACCTCACTGCCTTGCTGCTTACATGCCCTGGAGCACTGCAGGCCTACAGTGTAGCCAACAAATATGGCCACTATCCGAACACCATAGCAGAAAAGCATGGCTTTAAAGACCTCCGCCAATTCATTGATGAATATGTGGTAAGAGGAAGCGGCAGTTCTTCTGCATTGTCCCACAGCAGGTGTGGGCAGTGGCACCAAGCTTGGCACGTAGTGTTGTGGGAGCAGGAGTGATGGGGTAATAAAGGGTGCAATGTGTGGTAGCATGTAGAAGACAGACATCTAGCCACACTGAGAGCTTCCAGACTGGAGATTTGCATTCATCTCTGGAGCTGGGGAAGTTCTTCAGCTTTTTGTACAGAGCAAATAAGACGAAAGCAGTAGTGTTTAAGCCCTATTTCGGAGGCGTGAGTGGTTTTAAGACTTGAGGGTTGTTTCTTTACAGAAGCATGAATTTAAGGTAAATTACAGCAGAAACTTAATTATGTGATGAAAATCTTTGCATTGAGGTGAGAGATGTTTAGGAAGTCCCTCCAACCTCTTACTGCAGTACTGCTCTCCTTCCATGCTCCTACTGCTCTCCTCTATCAGCACAGTGACAGCTGCGTTAAGAGTAGATCCTGCTTACTGATAACTAAGCTATCTGTGCAGCTTAGTACCAGAGCACACCGCACAAATGATCTTCACCAGTGTGTGCTCTGCAAAATGGTGACTAGAAGCACTACTGGTATGGATCTCTGAAAATCCCAGTAAACCCCTTTACTCACCTAATTTTCACTCTGGCAAAAGTTTCTCTGCATCTCCCCAAAGTATCACATGAGGTACCTGCCTCACCGATTTTGGCTGTGGAAGGAAGCGCATGTAGACACTTTTGACACATGCCTTGTAGGTGGAAGGTGGTGGACGGAAGAATATCTTGTAGTACTGCAACAGTTAAGATGGCTGTGCTTGTGACATAGCTGGAACTTGGGGAGGAGGCAGGGATGAAGCTGTAGATTTTGCTCCCTTGTGTGGTTTGCTGAAGATTGGCACCGCTCCCCGACTCTACACCTCCCCCTCAGCTGCAAATACGTGAGAAAGGATTCTGCTGTCCTGTGAATTGAAAGTTGCCTGTATTACATGAATAGCTGCCTGCTGTGAGGTTTCCTGTTAATCTCAGAGAAAAGGGTCAGTGTGGTCCCACTCTGGGTGTTAGGTGCTGCTGCTTATGCCAAGAAACCGAAACTGAATCTACACCAAAGCTAAAACTTTGCTTTCTTGTAAGTGCCGTGTGCGTAGCAAGCTTTCCCCCTTATGGTCAGCTACGCTTAGCCCAAAATAGCCTTTGAAAGCATTTGTATTTTTAGAATGAGCTTTGCTTATGTTTTAGGAGTTTGCAGACATTGTGTAGGACATGAAATTAAGAGGCTGAGAGGCTGTAATGGCTATTCAAAAGATGTCAGCACCAACTTGTTTCACCTTTGTTACCTGTTATTACAACATAGATCTTGAAGGCTGGGTCCAAACAGCTGTAGTGGGGATTTCATTCCTTTGAGAAGCCTTAGTCTTTGCGAATAGGCTGCTATAGAAGATTTTTTTTTTTCCATCAGTGATGGGAGGGTGAGGTATCTTTTGCTTACTTTTGATTCTCCAGATTTTTTATTTAAATGACACTTGAACATTTTTTTTTCCTTGCCCTCCTTTCTCTCCAGGAAACGGCAGATATGCTGAAGAGCCACATTAAGGAAGAACTGATGCAAGGCGAGGAGGACGAGTCTGTTTATGAGTCCATGGCTCATCTGTCCACTGATCTGTTAATGAAATGTTCCTTGAATCCTGGCTCAGATGAAGAGCTTTATGAATCCATGGCTGGATTTGTCCCTGGAGCCTCAGAAGACCTTTGTATGTATATTCATAAAATCACAGAATTGTGGGATGGTTTGGATTGGAAGGGACCTCTTGAGGCCATCTAGTCCAGCCCCCTGTAATGAGCAGAGAAATCTTCAACTCGATCAGGTTGCTCAGAGCACTGGTCCAAGAGGTCTAAGCTGATTTCTCTCTCTTATACGTAGTAACACCTCAGTTGAGTTTCAGAGATGGGGCTGGTTATAGCTTTTCTACTCTCACCACAGGAAAACTATGCACCAGTTCTGATGCTGGTTGACTGATACAATTGCTCTAAACCTTTCCTTAATTTCCAGTGTATGAGATCAAGAGCTGTTTCCTCAGTGGTTTGGGGACCCCCTGAATCCTAAGAAGGTGAAGTAGAATTTGGAAAAGACCAAATTTTCTGCCATGTCCTGCTTCTCCCTCTTGAGATCCAGGGAGGTGGGGACACAGACTTACAGGCACTGGTGGAAAAGAACACTGTGTAAGATGTCATTTTATTGACAAGTGAGGAACTGAAAAACAAGAGCTGAGCTACTGCCTCAACAGCTTGAGAACAAAAGAAAGCGAATGTTTAGAAATATGTGTACTGAAAATAATATAATTGAAAACTCATTATTCTAATCCACTTGGTTTGTTGTTAAAAATATAGAACTAATTCTGATAGATAGGCAGGTATTTAACTTTTTCACCATTCCATTAATGTTCAATGAGGCTGATGGCAAGTATCAGGTTAAGTACCTGTGCTAAGCAGTTGTAAACTTGCTGTTCCTGCTTATCTGCCTATTTGGTCTGGCTTCATCCCACTGATATATTTTAAGATTCCCACAATGAATAGAGAATCTAGCTTATTATAGTTTAAGTGCCTACATAAGGACTTCTAGTGTTTCTGCAGTTCTAAGTGCGCTGCCTCAGGGGAAAGGCTTTCTTACTGAAACAAGTTTGCTTATAGACTGTATCTGTCCTGTGCTGGTTTTTCTCTCTTAGATTAAACAAGGTTATAAAATATATTCTCATTGATTATGAAGTCCAGAAGACTTTGTCAGTTCTCTATCTGAAATCATAAACTGTGAAGGTTTGTTTGGCTGCTGCAGGGATAGTTTTGCTATCTGCCTTTGGGTGGAGATAAGCAGTAAAGCCGATTGGAATCCTAAGAAACAAAGCTGCTGCTGCTTGCAGTAATGAGGGTTAGAATTTCTAGAGTTTTGGAAGCTCTGGCTGCAGTCAGCGTACCTCTGAAAGGGGATGATTGACTAAGTCTGCAGAGGGGGAAAATCATACTTAAAAACACTAAGACAAACTTGTCTTCTTCCAGTCCTGAAAGGGCCACATCTCCCAGAAACTATGCAGGAGATATTCCTTTCTTTTGTGGATACAAATCAAGCTCCCTGTAATTTACCACTTTTGAGATGGACTTGGAAAATACTCTCATACTGGTTCAGATTTAGATCAGAATTGCTTCCTGTCAAGAAAACCATTTGCCAGCTCTGCAGACTTTTGGTGGAAGAACAGATTGGTTTAAGGTGCTTGTTTCTTCTGCCTTGCTGAAGAACACCACCTCCCTCAGTCTGCTGTCTCAGTTGCTCCTGTGCACTTCCCCTTCCCTGTTTCTGTCAAACAAGCCACATAAAGTTAAACCGTTCTGGTGCACAGGTTTTCCCGCCCTCACTTACTCAGGTCTCAGGAGGGAGTTTGGCTGGTGTTTTGGATGAATACATGAAACAGAGCCTGCCTGGGTGACAGGCACGGAGATGGAGACCTAGGAAATGTTGCTACGGCGTGGGAAAGGTTGTGCATTTGAAGCTTAAGTCAGGCTACCTTCCTTAAGTCTCTTCAATAGCAAAGGCCCAGCAGGCATATGGCCTTTAGGGGAAGCTTCTAAAATCTCTTGTTTTTCTTAATGTGGTCTATTAGTCTTTGCCTGAAGAATATTTACAGCTTGTCTGAACAGTATTTAAAATTTATTTGTATTGTAACAAGTAAGGTTGAATTGGCACAATGCTCGACACTTAGTTTGATTCTCTCAAAATGAAGGTGTGGCAGTATTACTTAGTATACCGGCACACAAGCAAACATTTGTTGAAGTCGTGGGAGTGCTGGCTGGGCTAGAACTGCCATCACAAATGAAACCTTCAAGCTTCTGTACCGACTTAAAGCTTTGTGAGGAAAAAAAACTTAGGAAAACATAATCAGCTTCTACTGAGGTACCTTCTCCAGGTCAGAGTAGGCCTTATGTGAGTAGTTACGGTTGTGGTGTAGGGTACAATACCTGGGCCATTTTAAGTGTAGCTGTACTGCAGTGACATGCCCATTTACTGTGATTAAGATAGACTTCCACCATGGTTTTTTCAGAGTCCGATCAAAGGAAGGTTAGATACCACAGGGGCAATTTGTCTGGCAGGAACTGGTTTGAGAATAAAGTAACACAGGACTGGAGCCATCGGAATAAGTTAAAAGCAGGAGCGAATACTTTGAATACTAGCTCTGTTAGATCTTGTATTCTTCATTCCACTTTTGATTTTTCAATGCATTTTTATGTGTGGGGTTTTTTTTCTTTCTCTGTGTTTGATCCTGGGGAGACATTTACAGAGCAAGTGCAGAAGCTGTCCAAGGACCAAACTTTGCTTAAACTGATGCTGCATGAGTTGCATGCACCTGCGTCGAGTTGCTAGTTGTCCTTTTAAGTTTTGAGATAAATGATGGAATTAAAAAAAAAACAGAAAGGTTTTGTTCGTGCCTGCCCTTTTACTGGAGGGGAGTGTTCTTTCCCAGATAGGTCTTAGTGCCCTGAGCAGTGTAGATCATAAAGTATTCCCAACCAAACCAGCAGGAACAAACAAGCTCCTGCGGTTACCTTGTTTGCTGCTCTTTAGTAATGAGACTGAATTGCCCTGTTTAATTTGTTGTAATTAATCTTAGTTGTTCTCTCTTCAGAAGAGGGAAGTGCTCTTCTGACACTTCTCAAATGCCTGTAAAGTCAAACATAATTTTCCAAAATATGCTCCAGATTGGTGCTGGTTGCAGGTAAATGTCATTAAGCTGAGTCACTCACACACTGTAACAAACAGCAGCTGAATACCAAAAAGGGAGAGTTATCTCCATCATACCGGTCTGGAAGCATGAACTACAGCATCAGATAAAGTGCTTTGCTTTTACTGCTTTCCTTTCACCAGCACCACCTGCTGATTTTTGCAAAACAGAGTATTTTGAGTGGGCTGGAGTTGTATGCAGGAGGGACTCTAAGTGTAAGGACTCTTGAAAGTGCTGAAAATGTTTCATTTTTGTGAAGATTATACTGCCTGGTGTGTGTGTGTTGTGATGCATTCTCTCTCTTGGGGAGAGAGTTAAGCTATATTTCTTCTGTCCAAGGTCAGACAGCAGCAGTGACCAAGGGCTGGCAGAAACAAGTCCAGACTCCTAGCACTGTTTCCATACCTATGAACTGTGTAGACACACTCTAGAGAGTGTGAGTTTCAGGCAGAGATTTAATCCTTTATCCTGGAGAGTTTCAGCTGACTAAAATCTATTGTCCTGTAATTTGCAGACCTCCAACACCTAAAGAGTAGATGTTAGTTCACATATAAATAAGCTGTGATGCCCTTATTCTACTCTCTTCATATCCTCTCCCTCCTCCACTGTTTTTATTCTGAGACCAAGCTTTCAACACTGTCTTCACGGATTTTTGTTTTTTTTTCCTTTGTTAATGCAAGAAACAGCAGCTTCCTTGAGCAAACTGAGACAATTGTGCAGAAAAATACAACTGCTTATAAAGTTCCGAGTTGTGATTTATGCCAACACTTTGTCTTGGGTAATAAAGGACTGGTCTCTGTAAGAGGTAACTTGCTTCATATGCAGGAATAGCTGGCATCTAGCATTGACGTGTTTAAAGGGAGCAGGTTGTTACTGCTTTATAAAGGGTGCTCACGCATGGATAGTTTTGAATGGTCTGTAGATTGTAACTCATCTTCTGCGTGTGTGTCTGTTCACAGGTTGGTTGAGCCCCCTTCTGAAGCCTTAAACCTGGCAAAGGGAAACTGAAACTCTGTGAATAAATATTTTTTAGCTACTAAATTCTGACATCTAGGAAATACTTAACCCTCATCCTTCTAACCCTTAGGACCAACTTTCTCCAGTAGCCTCAGGAAAATCTGTGATACCCAAAGCTTGTGAGCGCCACCTTCTTGTCACTTGTGTCTCACTAGCGTGCTTTTGTGGCAAGTGGAACAGAACGTGTCATTGACAAAACCAAGAACTTTTTGGGTTTTGGTATGTGGGTGAGATGTTAGGTCTCATCTGTCTGCAAGAGAGGTCCATGTCCAAGACGGTAGCAAGGTGGCAATCATGTCTTCTAAGGAGAAATTATTAGCTGATGAATTTAACTACATTGACTGTGTGATGAAAAACAAACCCCCCAGTATCCTGTTGCACTGGTGGTTTCGTTATGCTGCAGAGCACAGCCAAAATTGGAAAGATGTAGTTCCCTCCACAAGGAACAAAAGGAACTTTTCACACCTCTCACATTCTGTTCTACCCCCAAATCCATAAGGTAGTGGCGTTCCTCTGGGCTCATTTCTGAAAGCTGTGTTAAAACTAAGCAAGATGGAAAAATCACTTTACAGAAAAATACAGATGTGTAGGGCTGATTCTTTAGGATGTTCAAATGTCAAATGTGCACTTCCATGTAGTGCAGGGATACTTAAGTGAACTTGATATTAGGTTGGTGGTCAGCAGATTAATCTGCTCCAGCCATGTGCAACTTGGTGCACTCTGCAGAACTCTTGAGAAGCTGCTGGTGTGGTTAGTCCACAGAGCATGCAGGATTGCTGTGGCAGTGCTTTAGCTATTTCTGTGAGATTAAAGCTAAGTTGGGTGCATTCACGTGACTGTCAGTGGATCCTTTAACAATTACTCTTCAACAAACCTCAACAACATTTTAAGAAAGCATAATCTTGTTACATATTCTTATCCCTTTCTCATAATCTCCTCAGCTTTGCAGGAAGAAAAAAAAAAAAGAAAAAGAAAGGTTAGCAAATATTAAAAAGACATTTATAGGAAAATATTTCATATTCTCTTGTGTAATCCAAACCATCTAGTTTACGTAGTAATAGATATTTTGCAATATGCCTCAACAATTCACTCTAGATCAGCAAGCCTCAACAATTCATTTATATTGCTCTTGTTTTTAAAATCATTAGGAGCATGGCTACCTAAAAATTTATTTTAGTTTTAGGATTAGTTTTATGGTTACAATGAGGTTGACCCTTTTTTTTAAAATCAGAATTCTTCATGTCAAAACACTGACTTCAGGTATCTTATTTGCTATCACTCCTTTCTCAATACTAAATTATCATCTAAACCTCTAACTACTGTCCAGTTCAAATAGTTAACCCAGCCATCTGCTTTGACTTTTAGCCAAAACAAATATTATCCTTGGTGTCATGGGGCAATTGCCCTTAATGTCTTGTTTTGGCAATTCACTGAGTTTCCCCTCAGTTTGGCCTCTCAGGAACACTGTGCAGAGCCCAAAACCTTCACCTGGCCAACATATTCTCAGTAATAGCTAATCCTCAGTGCCTGCTTGGAGCCTTGTCAAAGCTTCTCAATAAGCTGCATTAGTCACCCTCAAGTGTAAGCATCAGGCTTGATTTGTACAGTGGACTGAACACAGCAACTTAGGAGCCTTTTTGGAGGCAAAGGTCTTGTCAGTTGTCTGGATTCCTCTTTGATTTTCACCATAAACCAAAGATCCAGTCAGAACTAGCACATTGTTTTCTTATATGACGTTATTGCAGATATTTAAGGGCATAATCAACAGGTTCATCTTTCTGATTTTTTTCAGATGTAGAGATGCTTCAGTCCAAACCAGACACTCCAGTTGCCGGAGATGAAGTTTCTCTAACTACAAAAGACTCAATGCTCCGCAAATTTTTAGAAGGTGAGATCTGTTTGGAGAGAGGGATGGCAGTAGCACAGTTAGAGCAATTATATGAAACTTGAGATTTCTCCTTGATTTCATAACAAATAGGAGTTTGTCCATGCTGTTTGACATGGACAGCTTTCCTTAGAGGGTACAAATGAGGCGCAACAGAAAAAACAACTTGTGAGGTGTTTTTACAAATGTGGTTAATTTCTTACCAAAGAAGAGTGTTTTCTACTTCCAGTCTCTGCATACCAATATGTGCAAGCACCCCGCTAGTATCTGTTCAGGAATGGCTGTCTTTTGTCCTTACCTTAGTGATGGGAATTAATTCTGGTGTCCTGATGTGGGTGCAGGCTCCCCTCCTGGGCAGAGGCTGAGTATAAAGTAAAGCAGCACAAGCCAGTGATGAATTTTAATGTAGATGCTTTATTCAAATGTCCATCCTTTGAAAACAGCAGCCTGGAAAGAGGAAAATAACTGCTTGCTCCCAAACCTGATCTACACTCTGCTGCTTCAATGCTCCCTCTGCCTTCTCTAATCAAAGGCAGACACACTACAAATAACTTTTTGAAACCAGTGCTCTGTTTGAATTATTAATTGTCCTAATATGTTAATTAACTGGAATGAATTGAACTAACTGTTCCTCGAGTTCTTAAAAATAGTTATGAAATTTTCCATTATGGTTTCTTCATCAGAACAGATGGTACAGGCTTAGTGGCAAACACTTACATGCTACTACACCTTAATGATTTTATCAAGTCCTTTCCTGAAGGGCTTTGGCACTTTAAGTCACTGCAAAACTGCATATTTTTGCCTGTGAAATGGCCAGTTTGGTAAGAATGTGTTACACAGTGCATCTGTAGGGATCCAGTATTCGGTGAAGTGGCCACGTTGTTTTTGTTACAAGCTCTACTCTGTTGTAGGCAGTAGCATGGATGTACCAGATTCAGAGGAAGATGTTTACCAGCAGTGTGGTGAAGATGTGTACTACTCAGTGGAACAAGACACTTTTCCACAGGAAATGGCTAGCAGACCTCCAGTTCCTGTTCCAAGACCAGAATCCAGCTCTCCACAGCCAGACAATGAGCTGTACATCTCCAAAAGTGAGTTGGATACCAGGACCTAAACTGTAGACTAGTCAACAGTTGAATGGCCTTGACAAGGGCTTCAGTTACTGAATAAGCACCAAGAAAATCTACACCTTTTTGAGACCCTTGGATTATTTGACTCTGGAACTGGATTACGTTTGGGATCCAATTTCAGATCAGTTTTTTTTATCTTTTGCCTACTTTGAAAATGTGAGGATGTTCTCAGCTTGCTCTTAATGAAAGCAGCAGGACAACAGATTACCCCTAAATGGTATGAACAAATCCAACTAAATAGGAAAGATCCTGATATTATAAGGACACAATCAAGCTAATAAATCAAGTCATTGCTTCTCTGTAATGATACCATTGATTCAATAATATTTGTATAGGGCATGATTCTGTACCTCATACCTCCCTCTGCGGTGGAGTTTAATTGAAATTGAAGAGAGTTGTGCCTCTTAGTTTGCTAGACAATTTTGGAAATCTTGGTCGTATTTCACAAACATTCTAATTTCGCAAACATTCTAACAAGAACTACAGGAACACATGGGGAGAGTAATTTCAGTGACTCTTCCTTCCCTCTGTGACAAGACTATGGGGAAAGCACGCCCAGATTTCACTTGGAGGTGGCTGAGCGAAATTCTTTGAAGTCAATAGAAGGGAAGTTCTACTGTGCAATGCCTTACCTTGTGGTTTTTTCAATGGACTTAGTAGGGTAACAGAAACTGTAATGCAGTGCAGAATTGTGTATGCTTCACATATTCATCCTTGCTGTTCCTGTCTTGATAGAATGCATTTCAGTATATAAAGAATGTTTCTTTTACAGTTTTTGCACAGAAAGCTCAAAGACCTGAGAATCTCTATGTCCCTAGAGGAGGAAGGGTTAAGAAAGGTAAGTCAGAAGTTTACCCTGAAAATCTTTCCAGTAATCTAAAACCAAATCTACGGAGGTCCCTTCATTTGTGTGAAATGTGGCAGAATAGTCTGTTTTACAAGACTCTTGGGATAATAGTCCTCTATGAATGACCCAACCTTTCCAACCTCATGTGACATCGGAAACTTTTTATAAGTGCAGAGTGTGAGAGGGGTACCCTTTTATCACATATTGTATATATGCCCTGTCGTGGAGTTTATCCTCAGTCAGGATTATAATGATCACTGAAGTCCTTTTTTATGTTGTGACCCAGATTACTTCATGGAGTCGCCATCCCACTTTTGATCTTCTGAATGTAATTGATATAATGTTGATCATTATTTCCTGGGATTTAAGTCCTTTAGCGAGTTGCTTCCTGTTGACCTCTGCACTTCCAAAACGGTGCCCTCATTCTTTCACCTCTTATCCTTTGCACTGCCAGAGAGCCAGGAACCACATCTGAGCTTTTATCTCATGTGATGGGAGCTCCTCTTTATGTTGCAAATGAGTTGCAAATAACCAGCATCAGTAGGATGAGTTTTCACCTTTCTGTTTCTGGAGTTACACTGCACAGATTACCTAGGAAGAGTCCAGCTTTGTGACTGCCAAGGTAGATGCTCTGGTTTATGGATTGCTGAAGAAAGAGATATTTTTGCAGTGAAGAAGCAGAGCACTTTAAGGAGTGCATTTTGTGCTGTTCACTTAAATTATGTTTTTAAAAACAGAGATTATCTCTGGGATATATTTGCATACAAAACTACCTCTCAGCTGGGCTTTGAGCCTTGACAGATAGCAGGATGGCATAAGGACAAAACACTCTTCTGGTTAGGGAAACATTCGTACTGATTTATTGATCTCTGCTGTATCAAGGGTGATTGACTTTCTTTGTATTCAGTGAAAAGGGAAGACGCCACATGTTCAATAATGTTTTGGTGTTCTCTCTTCAGAGACAATAGCCAGGCCTGTAAGGGACCTGTCTCAATCAAGTATATATGATCCATTTGCTGGAATGAAAACCCCAGGTCAACGGCAGCTGATTACGTTACAGGAGCAAGTGAAAATGGGCATACTCACCGTTGATGAAGCTGTACTTCATTTCAAGGAGTGGCAACTGAACCAGAAAAAGAGATCAGAATCATTCCGGTTCCAACAGGTACAGGCATATTCCTCTGTTTAAGAAATACAGCTGTCTGTCTAGGTACACATCACAAGCTGTTCAGTGTGGGGGCATTTATTTCCTGGTTGGAGTAGGAAGATTAACACAGCCAGTCCCCCAGCTAGCAGAGTTCTCTCCTGACACGGACGGGCTGTTCCCATGCAGCAGCCAGCAGGTAGCTGTTTTACAGATCTGTTTGTCTTGCAGTACTACTGTTAGTTTTTGGAGATCTGTACACTAGGAATTGGGCCAAATCCAGTTAGCTATATTACCTTTCTAGAGGTCACCTAGCACCTACCTGCTGGCAGGGGACTTCTGCGATGAACATTTAGCTTGTCAGTTCTCACAGATCAGTGAAGACTCAGGGTCTCAGATGATTTATTGGCTTTCAAGTCCTATCTTGTACATGCTCAGATCCCTCCCTGAGTGTTTGATGGCTCCAAGACTACATGATTTTTGCAGCTAGCCAAGGTCTAGAAACAGTCATAAGTGAAAGAACAATGCTTAGGTGACGTAGCTGAATGAGGACATTGTTATGTTGGCATAGTGACTGGTGGAACTAGCAGTCATAGTTTAAAATTGCCATTCTCAAGTTAGAGTGAGGCTCTGTCTTTAATGCCACTGCCTGCCTCTTTTGGAGACTTTTATCCATGGTGCAGCAGTCTGTTTTCACAATTGTGCTGCTTTCCTGTGTGTGACGCTGTTTTGGGAGCTGTCAGAACAAAGCCAAGACTCTTCTCCTGATTCTCAGTTGGAAGAGTCCTCTACCAAGAAACAGTCAGAGGGATCTCTTCTGTCAATAAAGAACACAGTGCTGCTTCAGTTGATGTCTGTAGCAGAGATGAAGTGGCATGCTCTGTGCCCCATCTGATGAGCAGCTTTCAAAGTCTCTGCTCCAGATTTTGCCTCATGGTGCAGCAATTGCTTTGTCTGCTTTTCCACTTATTCAGGGGTTTCTTCCTCTTCTATATGTACGTATTTCCCTGCTGGAAAAGTTGTCTTTTTTTTTTTTTTTTCTTTAATTCTCCCCACCTTTCCAGCAGTAGGCTGCCACACAATGGTGAAGAGACTTTGCCAGTTAAATTTCCAGGTGTCTCCTTCTGCTTCAGTGGAAACTTCCTGACTTTCTTCTGAATTGTCTGTCACGCTCTGGGATGTATGGCAGCCTCCTCTGTCCTTGCAGTCGAAATTATCTCTTCGTTAGTACAGAGAGGGCTGTGCAGTTATTTGATCGTGGGTCTTGTTTCTGTGCCAGTGTCACAGGGGACAGAGAAAATAGAGGGAGTTCTATACCAAACATGCTGCTTATCTGCAATTGCCAGTGAGTCTGTGAACTTGACCTTAACATACACAATGAACATCTGAAAAATCTTGGCTTCTGAAAGGCACATGTGGATTTCTGAAGGGAATAGATTAAAACCTGTTGACATGGTTTGGACTTCAGCCAGGTCCAGCAGGCATTTATTGCAGCTTGGTTGCGAAGTTAGCTGAAATGCAATATTGGTATTGTCAGAAAGCTGCTCATCCTCCTTTATCCAAAGCCCTGAAAAGATATCTTGTGATGTTTCTAGGAAAATCTGAAACGGCTACGAGACAGCATAACCAGGAGACAAATGGAGAAGCAAAAAAAAGACAAAAGCGCAGGTAACAGTCTCTGATTCTGACATTGTCTGATAATGAAGCAACTAACAATATTAAGACTCTTCAGGCAGAAATGTGCCTGTGTGTATTGTAGTTACGTGATATTTTAATATTGGCATTCATGTGCCTGTTGGCTAAAGCGTAGCTAAGTTGCTTTATGCCTCAGTTTCCCAGAATGAGGAAAGGATGCCCATATCTGTGGAATGACTCTTGATTCGCTTGATTCGTGTACAGCTATGATTGTTCTTACGTGTTTACCTTTGTTCTCTGGTGCAAACTGTCTCTCAGAGACTACACTTGTATAGACCCTTCTGAGCTGTTCATTTCTCTCTTCCAGATTTGGAAATTACAGTACCCATTCGACATTCTCATAATACTTTAGGGAAACCAGAATGTGGAATATATGAGTACACCCCCAGGAAAAATGTTTTCCCACCAAAAAAGGAGTTAAAGCGAGGAGACTGGAAAACAGAAAGCACATCCAGCACAACCAGTAAGCAAATCCTGAGTGTCACCCTCTCTACAGAAAAGCTGGATGGAAAACACTTTCCCAGCCTGACTCTGGGGTCAGCTCAGGGGATGGGAGTTCTGTTCCTCAATCCCAGTACTGACACAGCCACCCTGCATAACTCAGGCTGGATGTTCTCAAAACTATAAATGCAACTCCAGGTACATCAGGTGCTTTGGGCATCTTGTCTCTGCATCTCTGCAGGAGGAGAACCTGAAAGCCGAGTGAGAGATTCCTTTACGCCTTCTCAGGGAAGGCATATCACCCATCTTTGATTCGTAAAAGTAGATGGCAGCTGCTCTGTCATAAAAAAAAAAAAAGATTCTCCCCTGCTGTCACTCTCAGCAGGCAATGTGCTCTTCTGGTCTGAAGGGCATAGTTGTATTGCAGGCTGGAAACCGGTCTCTACATGTCATTTCCTCAGTTGTTGTAGATAAAGGACAGCATTTTTCATTGGTAACTGTGGGACCTCTTGAGTGACTTGGACAGTCTGCACATTTTTATTATCTTTGGGTTGTATTAGGTTTAATTGGTGAAGATTAAATCCCTGCATTCTCGTTGTTACTGCAGACCGAACAATTCTTTCAGAAATCATTAAGATCATTTTGGCCCTCTGAAAGGGAAAACTGAGTCCCAGTGAGGTTACTCCCTTTGTGACTCTTGACAAGATAGAGCTGGCACACAGCCAGAGTAGGTGCCAGAGGCAGTTTACTGAGCCAGTAACTTGCGTATAAGGAGTTGAGAGAAATGTTAAAGAGCCTGAAGAGTTCACTGTGTGTAGCCTGGCTCTCTTACCCATGCCATGATTGTGAGAATGACCCTAACTCATTATTTAGCATTCTTAAGTGCTGCTGTTTGTAACAGGTGCTAATGAGAGTTACCTCACCAAGGCTACGGAGGGACTGCATCATCTGAGAAAACCTCCATAGCCTTTGTTTCAACATAGAGATTTCTGAACATTAGTGTCTCAGTATTGCACAGCCTTATAGGACATCATGTATTTATGACTGAAACCAGCCATAGCAGTGTAGGGTATGTTTGTGAGTTGCTGTCCTTCAGAGATAGCATGACTGATGGCAAAAGCATTCCCTGCTCTGAGTCCGTGCAAGTTAAATGAGTTTGCATAAATAGTTGCTGAAAGTGTTGGAACAAACTTCTCATTGTTAGCTCTGAAATAGACTAGGAAACATTCCTGTGTTGAGTAAGGATTGTTGTGAGAGGAGGTGGTGAGCAGCTATTGGGAGCAATAACCTCTCAAGCACTCACTTACTCCAGGAATGAATATGTGGCAGTGCTCAGAGCCATCTACCTCCACACAGTTGTTAAGGACGTGGAGACTGGTAATTTAAATACATATAAATGTTGGATGTGTAACACTTGTGAAGATGTTTACATGACTTGCCAGCTCATATTGGCACTGGATCCTTTCAGTTAGATGATGGTTGTGAGCATTTAATCAGAAGCCTGGAGCAAATAGGGCAGAAATCTGCAAGAAGGAGAGCAAAACAGAATCGTTTGTCCCTATGGTCTGTGGTGTGTGAAATGCTGTTGTTTGGATCCTGAACATGTGAAAAATAACAGTGGGGGAAAAAAATTAAATAAGCATTAAATGATGTAAGAGGTAAGCATGAGGATCCTTGAGTTACTGATTTGCAGCTAAATCACCAGGATTTAATAATCAGTTTTTCTCTTGCTTACTGCAGGTAGTGCAAGTAACCGTTCCAGCACTCGAAGCATATTGAGTGTCAGTAGTGGGATGGAAGGGGACAGTGAGGTAAGCTCTCACTTCTGCTATGTACTGGTCTATTGTTCTTCAGTAGGTGGTCTTGTTTTCGTACAAAAGAAAAGGAGCTCAGGGATGGCATTGCATTTGCAGAAATGGCAAAATGTAGCCACTTCTGTTGTGAAGCTAACGAAAACTCCGTTCTGCTGGGCTGTAACCTCTCTTCTTTGTTTTGTAGGACAATGAAGTCCCAGAAACAAGTAGAAGCCGCAGCCCAGTAGCTCACCAAGCAGAGAGGCTGTCTTTCCCAGAAAGGCCTCCCAGAGTCCCTCCTCGAGGTGCAAGCAGGTAAAGCCAACATGAGCTTTCAATGAATCAAATCTTTGGGTAGAAAGCAAGGCAGGTAGCGAATGTGTCTTTCAACAAAATCTGCTGGACTATTATCTATAAGCATACACTGTTAGGAACTGTAAATCCTTGTTTCTCATCCGTAATATTGGTGGAATTGGTTTCCCAGTTGGTAATGTGCCTATTCCAGTGCTGTTACTGCAGTTCACACACCCCAAAGGGCATCACACAACGCTTCCCGTATTAAGGCTGGCCCGGGTCGGGTAGCATCCTGTCCCTGGCAGAGATTTAGTACCTGATTCTCCTGAGCAGATCCTCTCGCAACATATGAGGTGTAGTGCAGAGGGAATTTCCTTTTGGCATTCCTTTTTACAAGTTTCAGATATCTTCAAAGCACACTTGTTTGCATGTATGATTGGCCTCCAAGTTCTGGCCTCAACCAGAACTGCACTGGTTTTATAAAAGGTATTGAGGGAGTTGGCCTTGATTTGATCAAACTACCACAAACATAAGTAACTTGTAAACACTATTTTAGTCCAATGAGTCCAGACCCCAGAGGCTTATCTAAATACAGATGCTAATAAAATTATCCAGCTGTTAAAATAGTAGTTACTAATGTGTAACTAATTTTTTTTTTAGTTAAGTTAATAAAAATTTTTTAGTTAAATTACTAAAAATTTTTGAATCTTTTGATCACTTCTTATTGCTCATCATCTGTTTTTCAGGAGAAAGCTATTATACTATCAAAGTTTTACTTCGAGTAGTAGAGCATCTCTTTCTGGTAATAGAATTACTGCAGCTGAAGAGTAGAAGAAATAACTTGCACGAGAACAGGGCTGATAGCCTGTTTTTCTTCTTGTATAACTATTGCTTGTACAGGATTCTTAGATGTGATGTTATTGCAGGTGATGTGTAGCTCCAGAACCCTATTCTCAACTCTTTTTTTAATACATTTGTATTCTCTTGTCTTTGTAGGCCTGTAAGCTGTGAAGGCTTTTATCCTCCCCCTGTGCCCCCAAGAGGTCGCTGAATCTTTCAACATTTGTGGAATATGAGATTTTTCTGTTTGTATGTGTTTGTACAGATATTTTTGGGTTTTCTTAAATTATTTATAAGTGCAGCCAAATGTTTTCTTCCGTCTCTTCCTCCCTAAATCTCTGGCAAGTTTTCCCATGATTTTTACTGAGACTTCTTGTCTTTCTGTAATTCTTGTTCTCGGAAGAATGTTGGTACTTTGGGGCTTCGGGAAAAAGTATCGTGGTTGAGAAGGAGAACGCTGATGTGTGTCTTGGCAGCCCTGCACCAACACGAAGTTTCCCTTTGACCAAGAACGAACACGTGTCCTTTTAGAAGCTAAATCCTAATAAGCATTGTTACCAAAACCCTCGATACAACCTACAAGGGCTTGAGTGGAAAACTTGCATGAAAAACTAAAGAAAATAAGTTGTTCAAAGACTTAGTTTGAAGAACATTACAGCAGGAGCAGGTGAATGTACTGCTGTTTGGTGTAACCTTTTGGATGTGGACATACTGACCTTTCAGAATGTGTAGAATCTCACTCCAACAATCATTAAACTATGGGAGGATGAGAAGTTGTGTTTATTCAAGAATGTATTTTGCACACAGCCTTGAAAACACCTTTCCCTTTCCCTTTCCCTTCCTGAAGAGGACATACATTAACGAAGTGTTATGCGTGCTGCGTTTACCATGAAAATTCCCAAGGCAGCTGCTAAGGGACCTGCTGTATCACAAAACAACTGTACTTAAATTTTTTGGGGGGAAGGGGGTGGATAAGTTTTTACTTGAAATCACATGACTGACCTCTCAAATTAGAGCGAGGAACTGGCAGTGATGCTCTGTTCTGTATTTATTACATGTGTTTGTAGAAGCAATACGAAGGTGTTTTCACTTCATGCTTTAGAAGAGTATAGTGAGTGTCCAATTATGAAAACCTCACAGACACCAGCTGTGTAGTCACCCTGCTGCAGTGGAAACGGGCAGCCTGGGGGTCGGACTCTGTTTGCTCTACTCTTCCTTTCTAGCAATGTGAATCTGCAACAGCTGTGTCCAGCCTTATTTTTCTGCCTGAGGGCTTCCAAGCTTAATAAGAGCTTCCTGCTTTGGCTCTCTGTGTTTCAAATATAGAAAACATGTAAAGCAGAATAAATTTTGATTCCTCACCTCAAGGGATTCCGAGGATGGAAATGAAGTGGTGTAGTGTTTTGGTGCTGCAATGAGAAAAAATGGTAGCATGGCTAAGTAAAGGAAACAGATAAAAGAAACAAACAAACTCAAAGAGGAAGTTCAACAGCTTGATTCTCTTCAGCTGTCACACATGCTTTAGTTTGCACACTGCTCCCTGGTTTTGCTCTAAAGTTACCCATCTTCTTAGTGCTGGCTGCAGCTGTGCTCCAGAGCCTTGAGCTGAGATGTGATAGGAGTCATTTATCTGGTTCCACATCTGCAAGGCACAATATAAGGTAGAAATGTAGAATGTGGGGGAAACTGTAACAGGGCAGGAAGGCAAGGGAAAAATACGAAAGTGTGTCATTCAGAAGATATGCTTCCAAAGTTGCCGTACTGAAGCAGCCCAGGGATTAGTCTTCCCCAGCTAATTTTTAATTCTGCACCCCTGCACACAATAGCTAAATGTCTTCTGTGAGAGGAGGTTATCTGAACTGTTTGCCTTTACACAGTCCTAATAACATGGCTGTGAAGTGCATCTGCATTGCTAGTAGGGCAGTGAAATTGTTTATATTTGCATTGCTGAAAAGTAGCCTTTCAGTCCCTCTCTCTTGTGCAGCTTAGGTTCTTCCTTACCTTAGTCTGATGTGATCTGTTGTATAAAAACAAATGCTAGTGGGGCTTTGGTCTGTAGGAGAGGTGAGCTGGGACAGGACAGCTGGGGCTAAGAAGTATAAATGCAATCTGTTCAAACTCTTTCTGCACTTTGTAAGGAGGAGGAATTGAAGACGCAGCTGTACTCTCAAGAATTCCCATCTTGCTTTCTCTTTGCAATTTCTCCTGGATTAGTTAGGGGTCTCGCTGACCAGCAATCACAGCAGAACTGTCACCCTATCAACGAGAAAAGGAACAGCACTAAAATGGCTTCACTGTTAGATGCAGGTAAACAACTGAGTTTCTTGCAGGCCACCAGAAATGCACCACCTTAGCCACCAAATGTGTGTTCCACATTGGTTTGGTTTCAGTTCGTTGCTTTAAGCCTCTTAGGGCTCAATGTACAGAGTTCTTGTATCTGTAACTCCGTTTGTGCTGGTGAGCCTGTGGTGTGTATTGCTTCCACCCAAGATGGGAAGTGCACTCAACCTAAGGCTCAGAAAAGACTAGAGAAGAAAACTGTGAGCAACCAGACTATTGGTTACTCAAGAATATGCTGGGAGGGGAGCGTGGGAATGAAGTGCATTTCTGTTGAACTTTAGAGCTCAAGGACTGAACAGCTAATAAAATTGCCGGTGGAAAGTAAATGGCCTGGCCACTTGTAGGGGCATCAAACAATCCACCAAGCTCGGGTGGCAGATGGTGGGCATGGGGAAAGTGTTTGGTCTTTACAGAGCGTGCCTCACAAAGCCAGCTGCAGCAGAGGGCTCTGGCTGGCCCTGTTGTTAACTGAGAGACTTCAGTGCTGGCTATGCTGAAGATGCTGAGGCCTCCTCTCTCTGTCTTCCAAGGGTAAGCTACTCTGTTTTGGACAGAGATTCAGTGACTAGAGGGGAACATGCAGTGTTATCAAGGCTGTCTAGGTTTTTTGTTTTTCTTTTTTTTTTTTAAAAAAAAATATAAACAAGGGTTTTGAATAGGTTTTGACAAGTATCTCTCCCCACTGAAATAGGAGATTGCACATGTACCATCTAGAAAAGGTTTAATATAAATGTAGCTTGGTACAATATGTTCAGGTAAGGTAGACAATGCATAAGACCACAAGGAAAAAGGCTTTTATTATAGGTATCGTGGTCAGTGATAAACAGGGAAATGTTTTCACGTATCTCCTATAAAGTGTGAATGGAAGGCAACGACGTGGAGCAGCTCCTGCATTCAGCTTCTGTCTGTTCTATCTGCAACAGCTTGCACTCAGCTATTTAATTGTTGACTTCTGCAATATTTGAGAAGATGGTGTAGCCTGTATTTATTTTTTTAATATCATTATAGCCTCTGAAAATTATTTCTGTATTTGCTCAGTTTAGAAGTTGTCTGATCAACAGATGCTTAGTGCTGTGAGCTTTTTTTGTCTTGGAAGGTTGATTTGGATTCTTTTAGTTTGGACGTGTAGGTTGAGACAGACTAAGTTCCCAGACAGGTTTGTTGGCTTTGCCTCCGTGAGCCGTGAGGGAACACTGCGCATCTGTTCTGCCAGGGAGGGGGCAGCTTCGCGGGCCCAGAGCCTGCCCAAGGACCGGCCTGGCGGCTCCGTGCGCTCCAGCGCTCACGGATTTCTTCTGCTCGTACAAGCGCTGGAGAAAAGCGGAACACTTACTTTCGAGGGTATTTGCACACAACTCCGCGACACATTGTTCTCAAATAATTTTAGATTATTTCATGGATCCATATAGTACAATTTTATCAATTATAAAAGCATCCCACCCGCCTGCCGAAGGCCCTAGTGTCTAAAGCAACCGCGGAGTCCGGGCGTTTGGGGTCCTACTGCGCCCCCTCCCCCTTCCCACCCCCCTACCCCCCTTTGTTTCCACC
>VWZK01000502.1:49960-104364 GCA_013396935.1 Baryphthengus martii
GGCGAGCGGCTGTCGCCCCGCGGGTCTTCCTGCCCCTCTGCGCTGCTGCTCGAGTTGCGTTGGGCGCGCGGGCCGAGTTTCCGCGGGTTCGGGTCCCGGTGTCTTTAGCGGGTGTGAGCGGGGCGCTCGGGGAAGGGCCACCGGAGTTCTCGGATCCGGTTTGGACATCCTTGTGTGGCCGTTCGCGTGGCAGCCGTGCGGCCGGGCGCAGTAGCGCCGAGCCGGGTGCCGCGCGTCCCACCTTTTCCTGGAGCAGATAACGGCCCCGGCAGGTAGGCGGGCGGGCTGTTTGCTTTGCGCTCTGCGGGAATAGTCGCCCCTTCCGGGAGGGTGTTTGCCTTTGCTTCCCAACAAAAGCGTTCAGCCCGAGCGCGGTGCCGGTGCTGTGGGCACACGCTGCCGTCTGACAGCTTCGGGGAGGGGGAGGCCGAGCGTGGGGCTGGCCTGGGGAGCGGGAGCAGGACACACGGACGTCGACCTCTAAGGGTGCATAAAATGCTGCTGACTTGAGCACTCGCCTGTTGATGTGAGGATGGGTTTTCTGAGGCGGGAGGGAAAGGATTTCATAAAGCTGTCATTGAATTTCTTTTTATCTTTGAGTTCTCCCTTCAAAAGTGAATTCTAATGAGTTTTAGGTCCTTTGAGTGGTTACCTAAACAACTACCAATGGAAATCACAAATGCCTTTTGAAGGCCTGTCATTTTTTCATCTTAAGTTACGCCGTCTTCGAGATAACTGTCTCTTGGCTTAGTATTTTCATTCGCGTGGTGTCCAGTTTAGTAACATCACGTGATAGGTTAGGAATAGTTGGTGTAGAAAGACAGCTACCTTTTTTTGGAAGGCTGTCTCCGTACTTAGATGTTTTAATACTTTAATATTGTTCAGGAGAATGGAGCGGAAGCATTAAGAGTATGAACAAAACATGACTAGAGTTTTGTAGCAGTAGATTGATTTTGAGAGTAAGAACCTGAAGGAAATGTTCCTTAAACACTGAACTTTAATGAATTTCAGTTTTAAGTATGATTGTAGTTGAAAGATTAATCTTTTGATGACCAAAGCGCTTTATTACATTTTGAAGGCTCTGCTCCCTTTTGGGGAAGCGGAGGGGAAATAGCAGCGTACCGATTAGCGACTTGGTAACTTCCAAATGTGGATTTTCACTCACTTTAAGACTTGAGTCCTGTTGGTAGGAATACACACCTTTATGCGCTGCTGTTTCCTTCTTCGTGCTTTAGTGTGCAACTTCTTGTGCGCAGGCACGTGGTCGTATCTGAGGGAAGGTGTGTTGTTACATCTTGCCACGGTTTATTTTTAACTGCTGGTGGTACCAAGGCCTTGTCTGTATTGAGCATCCCGAATGTTTATGAGTACTAACTTAAGTGTTTAATGCTCTGTGTTAGCAGGTCAATTTTTTAATTAATTTACTTCTGCTATAATACATCATAGTATACAATATTATAAAATCATATGCGTGTACTCTAATACACATTTTTTGTATTGATATAAATTGGCTGTTAATGTTTTATATGTGCCCTTTATTTTATAACTGTAGGACAATATAAGCAAATATTATAAAAGGTAATTATGGGAGGACTCTGCACGAAGCTCTAGGACTATAAGTGCTAGTGTTTCTGGAGATAAGAAGGATTGGATCAACAGCTAAATCCTTTATCTTAAATTTGAATTAGTCTTTAAAAATGGTGCCTGCATTTTTTTAGGGGAAGAACAGTGTTAATATAATTACAAGATAAAGACTCGGGTATTTGAAATCAATAGTAAGTGAAGAGAAATTGAGATTTGATGCAGCATTTAAAACCTCCACTGTCAGAAGACAGTGCAGCAGCATAACTTGAGACCAAACCAGACCAATTTATCAAACCACCTGCAAACTTGTTTGCAGATTCTTTAACTTATTTTCATGCTTCAGAGTCTGTCATGTTCCTACGTTTTGCCTGTGTTCTGATAATTGCAGCAATTTTTGACAGTTGACCTTTTACTTGTGGAAATGATAGTATAGATGAGATACTGGTGGCTCTATCACAACATATGTTGAACCTGCAGAAGCAGGATTGGTGGGCTCCTGCTTGCCCTTTGCTTTCACATCTTCTGTTGCTAGATTTGTTGGAGCTGATGATAAAAGAGACAAAACATACAAATATTTTGAAATATCCTGGGGTTTTTGTTGCAGGGGAATGGTCTAGGGAGTAAGTAGCATTTTAATTTCAGTGTTGCTTCAACTTAATTATCAGTGCTCTGTAAGCATGGAAATACATGACAAACATTGGACAATAAAGAAAACCCAGCCTATGCTGTTTAGCAAAAATTCTAATTTATAATGATTGAGAAAAGCATTTTTGTTTGACTTTTAGGCTGATGAAGTATGTTAAGAGTCCCAAGCCTGTAAAGCTTGTTTCAAATGAATACATAAAATTAAGGAATTTTTACAGGATCTGTATATTGTCAGTTGGAGAAACACTGTAGAAAACATTTCTGTGCATGTAAAATATCTCTTTGCATATGAAGTTGTGTGCAGACGAGCAGCTTGATTCCTTTGTGAAGTTCTCGTGGTTCCATTTTGAAGAGGTGAAATAAATGTCACAGAAGCAGGACATGCTGTGCCTGAGCAGCCTCGTGCACCTAGGAGGTGTAACAGTCAAAGTACTGCTTGTACAGGAGTTCAGGCTGTGCTGCTGGTACAGTTCTCGTCACATTTTGGTGAGGCCTACAGATCAGAGAAAGGAAGAGGTGTTACTAGAAATAACCTGCTTTATCCGAAGGAGAGCCTGAGGCTGAAAGCCACAGTTTAATAGACTACAGATGTGAACTGCAAGCATGGAGTATTAGAGATAAACTATCTGTAAGATGCTGGGGACAAGAAGCCTGGGAAATTACTCACTGATTGAGCCTTACTTGCTGCCTCACTTTATTTCCTGACCTGCTTCTACAGCCTTGCCCTGCCAGTGAAAGATAATTTAGGTCTTTTTGCCCCTGAAGGATGTGCTGGTGTTGAAGGAACTGCCTTGTGGAAAGCCTCGCTCCAAACTTCAACTTGAGAAAAGGAGTTAAATTGCATACTTTCTGAAAGAAACTACCTTGATTTCGGTTTGTTTTGCTGAATCATCACATAAGATTTGGTAGTTGTAATCCTCTTCGTTTCTTGCAAAATGTTTTCATGGCTTGAAAAAGTATATCAGCGACCTGCCTTTTTTGCCTCATATCCTTCTCTGCAACCTTTCATATACTGACTTTATCTAATCTTTATTGTTTTATAGAATAAACAGTTTAATTCTAGGGCTACCGTGCTAATTTCTACAGTTGTTAAGAACGTTAAGTTACTTTCCACATCACGAGCGCCCTGTTGGGTAACAGGAAGGAAAGATGCGTGTGCTGTGCTGAAGGTAGTTTCAGTATTGCTAGAATAGCTTTTAAACGAGAAGGATATATGGAAATTGTCTTTGTTTTAAGCCTCAAGGTGGCGCATAAACCTGAGTTTTCAGTCATTTTATTGTCATGGAAGAAGTCCGCGCTTGGCCCGGTCAAACTGTGCAAGTTTCATGCCACTTTATTGTTCTGCGGGGGCCTGGCATGGTAATGTTGCCTCATTGCCGGTATGGATGGGTTTAGCTTGGCTCTAGCTTGCACCCTCACAACGTATCCGTAGCCCAGTGCTCTGAACAGGCAGTGTGACCATGTTGCGCTGCTTTGGCACAGATGTCCTCAGCTGTGGTGAGGGTTATAGTTGATACCTGGTTGCGCTTGAGGTGCACCTTGGTCCTCCAGCACCTGGAGAACAATTAAGAAGAAAAGTTTCTGAAGGTTTACCTCCTGCTAATGGGATTGTAGCGGGATGCAGTGGCTGGTCTTGATGCTGAGACTCGTTCAGGCTGCCCCTGTGGCTTTGCATGGTTGAAATAGATTGCTGTATATTCAACATAGTTAATGAAATTACTGAGCTGATACTAAGCTTAGTGCAGAAAAAGATGCAAAGCCAAACTTGCTATGATTACAGAGCAAGTATTGTGTTTTTAAATAAATAATAGTGAATAAAAGTGTTTAAAATTGCCTTCTGTGGTCTTTCATATTTGGAAGTAGTGAATTCTGGCACCATTACAGATTTGTTAAATGCTTGTGTGTCAGTTTCATTTGGATTTCTATGTAGTGTATTGTCCCTTCCTAGGAACCAAACCCAGAAGAGCTCACTGAGATATACCAGGGTAGAGACTGCAACATCTTGTTTGTTAACCTCTTTTGCCTTGTCTGTTGGTACATTCTTTGTAGGACACTAGTGTCCATTTTCTGGCATGTGAAAAGCTGACTTTCCCTGGCCTTAGTCTGTGCAAACAAGTCAGGAAAGAGAATGAACAGCAACAAAGAATTTCAGAAATAGCAATACTTTGATACAGCAACATAAATCCTTCATGTTAGGAAGGTGTTTGGCACTTGTTTTCATAAGTAATGAAGATAAAATTCCATTAGTGCTTAAGTGTAACTCTAGATATTAGACGTATGTCACTCAAATTATCTGGAGTTTACTTTGCAGATCATTAATTTCACTTCAAATTATTTTACCATTTGACATGGTATTTCATTAGTACTTGCTCCTGTTGCAAGCCTCAAGAGTTTGAATACAACTATAACATGAATATGTTTGTTTCTTTTTTAAAGGTCCTATAACAGTGATGGGTCAAATAGTAACTTGGGACCCTGATCTTACGTGAAATGAGAGGAAGAAATTTTTGTTTAGATCTCTTACGATAGCTATTCATGGTGAATTTAATTTGTTGGATGTGTAATACAGATTTCTTGCACATTGTAGCTGACTTCATCTTTTGTCCCATACCTGTATTGATAGGAAGTTCTTGATATTTTTTTCATGTTTTCTGGGATATGGCAGAATTTTAATAATTCAAAGCATTTTTCCTTGCTGATTATGTACCAAAAGATAAGGAAACTATCGCTTTTAGAGTTGGTTGGGCAAGTTTTACATTGTTGTATAACAGTTTTTGAAAGACACTGTAGTACTCTTCTTCTACTGTCCTAGTCTGTGTTTGTTTTGACTATTCATCTGTCTTGCCTGCTAAAGTTAACAGAAGGTCATAGGATTTTCATTTGCTCTGTTGTGTTCAGGGCTCAGAAGGTGCAGTTAAGCAGTTGCTCATCGGCCAATATCAGAACAGTAAAAATAAGAATTCAGGGTTCTGCTGTTTTGTCATTTTGTTCATTGTGTCTAAGGCTGATCAGTTCCTGATGAAATGAGAATAGTTTGTTTGTTCGGTATGTTCTTTCTGCCAAGAATGAAAGGTGGTGCTATGGAGCTGAAATTTTCTTCCTGTTTGCTATGGCTCCAAGTTCTCCACAGTTTTCAGGAGACTCCACATAGGCTGAAAGAAGATGTGCATGACAGCAGCTAAAACTACTGTAAGACTGACAATGAATGTGCTGACCCAAGTCTGACTGGTACAGTGTACGGAGCGCTAGGGCTTTCTTTAGTAACTTATTTTATATTCTCTCTCTTGTAGTGTGATTATTTTTTTTTATTATCATTATTATTACTATTTTATTTTAGTTTAGGGTTTTTTTTCCTGGAAGGTATGTTGTATGTTAACCTTCTCCAAACCTAGAAGTCCTCATAAAGAAGTGACAGAACAGTCCTGTAAGATAATGGTGTTCTTTGCTTAAATAAAAATTGTTTTCCTGTAAGTGTGTTGACACTGTTATCTGTTGTAGATGCTTTGATATTGTGAAGACAGTAATGAAAAAGGAAAAAAAAAAGCCAAAACCACCACAAACTTGAACTCTTTGATAGCACTGAGTTCTTGGAGCCAAAGTATCCTGCTACTAGTGTAAGATTATAAGAACGAGATATGTCATGACAGGGAAATGTATTTAAACATGAAATGTATTTAAACAACTTTATAATTGAGAATGAGCAAAACCCAACAAATATAAGGAGAAGAAAATCATTTTGAGTTTCTACTAAACTCCATCCTTGCCCTCAAATTCAGACTGAAGTTGCTTAAGACAGGTTTCTTACTCTTAAAATGAAAAGGGCACTGGAGGCACCTGATGGACTGCAAGTTGCTGTGACTAGGGACTGGCTTATTGTGAGTGAGGTGTAGCCTGGGATGGCTGAGGTGCCATGTTCACTTCTGTAGCAGCCATGAACAGATTTCTCTAGTGCTGTTCTGGGATAGTTGTGAGAAAGGAGGAAGCGATAAATGTAGACTGAATTATTTGCTTACATTTGATTTGGTCCCTTTTCTCTCCAGAGCAGACCGATGACATCTTGGAGTCATTGTGGGAAAAACTTGTAAGCCCTGGAGGAGGGCTTGGCATCATGCAGAGAAGAGATAAGCAAAGACCAGATTCGTTATTGTAGATGTAATTACAATGCGATTACATTATTAGATCAGGAAATGTAACAAGATTCTGAATAACATGTTCTTAAGAAGTTGGTTTCTGTCACTTGAAGGTGATCTAGTAGAGTTCCAAAAATGCAGAGGTCCCAACTCAATGTGAAGCAGGTCAGAAACAAGAAGTTGAGTGAAGCGGTGGTCAGCGCTTGCTTTATTCAGGCACTGTCAAAAGGTGAATCCACAGACCTAAGGGTATTGACATGTTCTGTTACAGAGACTGCTAAGTTCCCGTGTAGGCTATTGCATTGCAAGGAGCGGTGCTAAAGTGAGCTCTTGACAAGATAAGACTGTTTTGAGAAAGGGCTGAAAATACATTCTGCAGCTGTTAGAGGAAGAGACAGATGTGCTGTGCCAGGCATAAGAGACTGGAAAGAGATAGGAACCAACCTGTCCCTTGCTACATTGGCAAGAGCTAGAGGTGGTGGTGTAGTGCAGATGCCACTGTCTGTTTCTGCTGCGGAGGGGGCTGGAACTGTGATCTCTTTCTTTTCTTCCTTCTTTCCAAACTTTCTTTGAAGTTGGACAAGATGCACTGCTGTAATCTTTCTGGTTGCAGGAAGGGAGGAGGAATGTCTGTCTTCTCTTGCTGTATTGTTTACTCTTTCTTTGCTCCTTCATTGAAATTGTTTACTTATCAGAAGTGTTCTGAAGTGTGTGTTCTGCAAAAGGCATGTTTGTGAAAGTGATGTGTTTGATCTCTGCTGCAGCTCAGAATGAAATTGGTAAGGTGTTTAAAGTTTCTCGTTGGAGATCACTCACATGAGAGTCTGGATTGACCTTTGTGCATCCTTACAAACAAAAAAGATGAGGCTTGTGAGATGATGTGTTAGTGTAAAGGGATTAAATTATTTTCTGAAGTGTGTTTGTTTAAATTCTTGAGTTTAACTTTTAAACACCTCAACTGAAGAAGTTTTTGCATTCCATGTGTAGCTAATTATTTCTGAATTAACCTGTCGCTATGACTGTGGTTGTTCAGAATAAATGGTGTTGTAGAACCTTTGTTCGTTTGTTAAAAGGGAGATGCAGAACTGCATTCACTATTTCAGCTGTGCCCTATGAAATAATTATGGCTAATTAACATTTGACTTTCTTTTCCTCTCCAGTGTTTTCTGTGTTTGCGTATTGGACTTAAAATAGTACTTTATTCTTCTGTACTTTAAAAAACCCCCGAGCTCTTTATGGTCATTATGCTTGCAGATGTGTACAGTTGTAAGTAAGACTTTTTTTCTGCCTTAAAAGTTAGATCACTGTCCCACCTAATCTGTTGAATTTACAGTAGATGAAGTAGTTGTGGTGGGTGAGAGGCTTTTTAGTAACCAGCAAATCTGGGACCTTACCCAGATGCATTCAGATATAATACAAATAATATTTTCAAATCACTTAATTCTCCTGAATTCCTACAGTATTTGAATACTGACAGATGAATGGCTTTAAGGGCTTTTTTTTGTTGTTGAAAAGTTATAACGGCATGAAAAAAATTACTGGCTCCTAGCCAAGAAAAAAGTTTTCCTAGCCTACAGTAGCTGTGGAAAGTGAAGCCTGGGTATTCCCAGAAAGAATTTCATGGCAGCCACCAGACTCCTTGCTATTCTGTTTGGTGTTTTTTTTCACTGTGAGAGTGTTGGAAATGCATCAAAATACAGTCCTCTGTCTGATTTTTTGGTCGCTTGGCTACTGTAGGTATGCCATGGTTTTATTTTCCTGCTTCCTGGGAGGCATTGCACTCTTCTGGGAATTTTGAATGCAATTTATACTATTATGAAAGTGAAAAGCAGTTGCATTTAAGAAAATACAGTGTACCTGCCACTACTGTATAGATTGTCTGAGTTATTTGCTAAGATCCTCTTTAAAAATATGTTAGTCTGACATTTCTTTTCTCTCAGTGGACATAAGTAGAGTTTTTCCTTTAGTGAATGAGTATTTCCACAAAATTTGTAACAGCTTATTTATTTTTGAGACTTTAGCCTTTCTCCAGTTTTGCTCTCTGCATCTTCTGCTTCTCTGGTAAATTTGTGTGAATCCCTCTCTTCTGATACTTCAGTGATAGGCTTTAAGAAACTGTTTGATTAACTAAGGGATTTTTTTGTAGGAAAGCAGACTGAAAATCTTGTCTTAGAATCTCTGCCACACAAAAGACAAAAATCCTTGACTGTATTTAAATTTTGCTGTTGCCTGTGATTGAACAACCGTGCCTTGCTTGTTAATATGAATGAAATTGTTTCTTGAATATTTTTATTCTGGGCTTCTCACCTAACTCGATAACTTTATCTTTCAGTATCAAGATAAAGAGGAAGTTGTTTTATGGATGAATACAGTAGGACCCTACCACAATCGCCAAGAAACGTACAAGTACTTCTCTCTTCCTTTCTGTGTGGGATCAAAAAAAAGCATCAGCCATTACCATGAAACCCTTGGAGAAGCACTTCAAGGAGTTGAATTGGAGTTTAGTGGTCTTGACATCAAATTTAAAGGTAAGCAATTGAAAGTCGCTTAAAATCCGCAAACCCTTAAAACCTGATTTTTGACCTAGAAGAACTGAAAGTTTGCAGCTGCTAGCTACTGCGTGTGTTTCATACTGTTGCTTGAAATGCCCTGCGAGGTTGTCTACTACCACAGTAAAGTTTTCATCTATGTGCCGTTGAAGGACTGCTTGCAGCAGATACATGCTTCTGAAGTAACTTGATTACATTTTATAAAGTCAAACTAAGCTTTCTACATAGGAATGATTAAAAGTTTATTTACTGGAGTTCATATTCTGGAATTATCAGTTCGGAAGATGCAGTTTTTTTCTTATGATGTTGAATACTTGCAGACTCTGCAGTTGGAAAGGAGTATGAAGGGCTGAACATCTCAAAGTGTGTAATTTTTACTTTCATTAATTGCCCCATCTCTACAAAGAGATTATGTTATTCCAGTGACAAGTATACTCTATAGATGCAGTACCAAATTGGAAAGGATGGAAGGTTTGTGAGTTAATGTTTACTGGTATGAAGTGTCCTAGTCCCAGATTTATTTTCTGAAGATTATCCATAGTTAATTTATTGCCCTATCATATCAAATTTTGCTAGATCAAGTCTTTCATTTGTGGGAGTGCTGAGCAGATTGTGCTGCGTGTTTTTGAGCACTTCTGTCCTGGACCTGCCCTTTTCCTTATTGACCTGGAGGTAGTAATTTATTAATAATCTGTTTTTATAGTGGAAGTATTGAAATGGTACCAAGGGAAGGAAATGGACTGGCTCAACATCAGCAGCTGATTTAAACTCTTGAAAAATTTTCTTCTTTAAGGGTCCAACAATTCTAGAGCCTATGTTGTACCAGAAGTATGTGCTGGTTTAGATTTGTAAAGCATCTTCATCTTCTTTTTCCTGAAATAACAGATTAGGTAGATGAAACTTTCAATGTATCTTTTGGCCCCTCTTGTGACCACTGTATAGTATGTAGTCAGGTGTATTTATTTATATATCTGTAGTCAGATGTATGTATTTTTGCCGTTTCTGAGGGAAATACGCAGAAGCAGAGCATTGGACAAACCCACACTCAAATACTTCTGTAAAATACTCTAATACTGGAGAAATTACTGAGTTTCTGTTTCAGTAGTTCTTTGATCTAACACTTAGAATAAAGGTACTTAATGTCTGTTTTCTCAAACGAAAATAAGTACAGCTTGGGTAATACTGAACGTCCAGCTCCTCAGTACATGGAAATTTATACCGTTCCTATTTGGTTAAGAGAAGTCTCTTGAAATTCAGAGCTACAGGGAACCAAAATCATCCTGGATGAATAGGAATTGAAAATGGTGGAAAAGTGCTGTGGTTTTTCTACCTTGTGAGTGTTTTGTTTTTGATTACATCCCTGCCATATTTATCTGTTATCTTCCATAGTTCTTTACAGCAGGTAAACTTGTTTTCCTTAAGTCTTGTTTTTTGCTTTCAGATTAGGAGTTTCATGTTCAGATTCACAACTGCTTGTGCTGCTGTTTTGACACAGAAAGCTTTAGATTTTCTCTCTTATAAGTATTACTTACTGTGAAATATTGAGTGCAGTTTCTTCAGGATTTGTGGTCTAATCTTCCACTCGTAGTACATTTCTCAGGTACCTTTTTGCACCTCTGTTTGCTTTACCAGTGCATAGCAGGTGTGTAGTTGCTATATATTGGGATGTATTCTTCCAGACATGCTGGGTGTGATGCCATTCAAAACAGGGTTTGAATGGGTATGGAAGAGTAGAGATTTCAGGAAGAATCAGGTGTTTATGGCTTGTAAGTACAAGTGGTTGATATGCTGGCACATTTCCCAGCAGGTCGAGAATTCCTCTTCATCCATGTCCTTTGTTGCTCTTTAAAAAAAAAAAAAGTAACGATTATCATTATTATTATTAACACATTGGAGCTCTTTGTAGACTGATCATCTGTATTGGATCTGCAGTGAATGTAACAGTTCTCAACATAGTTTGAATGGACAGCAGTAGCAGGTCAGTGTGAAACTGCGTCTTGTTCATCATATTTGAAGAATTACTTGGGCTGCAGCTATCAAACACTGAAGTACCATAGCCTATGTAAGTGAAGCTGTCCGTTGAATCAGTGGGCCTTGCCTCTATTTTTGAAACAGAATAAGAAAATTATGGCTCTACGGAATGGCTCTGTGTTCTTCTGAGAAGGGACATTTGCTTTTGAATGCTCATAGTGGTGCCTGGTGGGACAAATCTACAGTCTATTCAAGAATCCATGAAGTAGTGTTTCTTTTTCTATTGAAAACTGTCATTTGAGAGGATACTTGCCACCGTATAGGATAGCTGCGTTTCCTTTCTGTTACAAATATGAACGATGATGTTCTTGTATCACAGGTCTCAGATCTGTATAAATATCTTTATGAAGACAGTAATGTATTATTCGTATACACTTATATACTACTATAACTTTAAGTTTTCAGTTTACTTAATTCTCTTGTCAAGATAAATCTAGAGTAATAATGCTTTTCATGCAGTTTCCCTAGTTCTTTATTCGAGCATTTGAATTGACATCCCCAGTGTTGCACCTGAGACCTAGTGAATTATTAAATGTACTGACCATTGGGATCATAGTGGCTTCGATTAGAAAATTAATTTTTGACATTGCCGTGCAGTACCGATTAGAGAAGATGAATTTTAAAGGGAGTAATATTTTTTAACATCTTTTAATTTTGCACTTATTTAGGAATGTTACTATATGACCATACTTCTAAGTGAGAACTCCTTGCTCAAGACTTCCTTCTGCAGCACCTCTAGAAAATGTAACAGCCATTCAGGATGATGTTCAGTGCTGTACAAGGATGTGATGATCTTAAAGGTCTTTTCCACTCTAAATGATTCTATGATTCTCTGTTTGAATAAAACCCAGTTATCTGACTGTTCATAGGAAACTTGAAATCTGGCATAAGTACAGCTGCTTTTGTAATGAGTCTTGCTCTCATGCCCTTGTAAAATTTGCTTAATGTGCTACTGATGTTAGTGAAGCTGTATTATATAGCAGATGTTACCTCTGACATCCCTGCTGTAGGCGCAACACAAAACATGCCTTTAACTTCACACTCCTCTCGGATACTCACACAACCATAACTTGCCCATCTATCTAACATGGGCAAAACTTTAGATCTGATAAAGCTGTCATGAAGAAGCCTTCGGCTTCCCGAGCTGCTGAATCCTGTTCTAAACTACTTTCATTTGATTGTTTAACGCAGTGGATTTAAGCTTAACCATCTCATCCTGTCCTGTAACTAAACACCACCTTCAGCATTCTCAGCGGCTGGAGAAAGGAGCTCTTGTCTTCATTCCTTGAGCCTTTGTTCAGTTGTTTTAGAGGGAGGTGAGGGGAACTGTAGTGTCTAGTATGGCTGAAATGATACACCAGATGTAAAGTCACGTCTGTGTTTTGCAAGAATTAAATGAGATTGTTTCTAATGATTCTGCTGGGGTTTTGTCTATGTGCTCTGGAAGAACTCGTAATGTAGTTGGTCTGCAGTTGATTGTAATATCTCTGTGATGTCTTTTCTGTATTCTGAATACTGGGAGTAAAATCCATGAAAATGGATGAAGACAGTTTTTGGGTGGCCTGTTGCTATCTGCAGCCTGGCAGGATGTCAGGGCCAACATTTCACTTCAAATGTTACTTGAGTCCTTTTTTTTTTTTTTTTTTTTTTCCCCTCTACCTTTGTTTCTTCCTTTATGGCAATTTCTTGAAAATTGCTGGGAACTTTAAAAAGTTTTAGTTCTTATGAACTGTATTCCTAGTCAGTGAGCCTGGTTATACTCAAATGGAGAGATTCTGTCACACACAGTTTTAGGTATTCGTTAATCGTTTCGCTTCATACCTTTTGTTAAAGTAAAAAAGGTCTCATGGTCCCTCCAGGTAAGGCTGCTGTAACCTAATGGACTTCAGTTTAGCATGGGTGAGGTAGCAAAAGGATACTTTGAAACTCTGCCTTATCCATTCTGTGGGAAGCTTCTGTGTGTGGAAGGGTGGAATTACAAAACCAGTAATGTAATTGCTTTAATGATTCTTTTTTGTTTGTTTTTTTTGTTACCTGCTTGAGGATAGCCAAGAGGGGCTAAAGATTCCAGCAGTGTCCCTTCCTCCATTTGCTTGTTTTGCCTTTTCTTTGAAGTCAGCTCATTAATAAATCATTACCTGTGCTTTAATTGTTTTGCAGATGATGTAATGCAGACTACTTACTGTGAAATTGACCTGGACAAAGGAAGAAGAGATGCATTTGTGTATGCTATCAAAAATCACTACTGGTACCAGATGTATATTGATGACTTGCCAATATGGGGTGAGTGATATTATGCATAAACAACTTGATTACAACTATAGGAGTCCTGTGCCAGTGGCTTCGTGGAGACATTTAATGATTAAGCTTCATTACAAGAATCTCTCAAATATGTAGAAATTATGTAGCCAAATAATACAAATAGTTTGAAGGATTATTGCATTGAAAGAACGGTAGGATGGCTTGAACTAGTGAATTACAAAGACAGTGAAAAGCTGTTTTGTTTCTCAAGCAAGTTTCTGATTTAATAATGCCAAGTTTTTAGGGTTAAATTCTCTTAAATGTTCAAGTGAGTGCTAATTAGGTCAGATATAAGGTCCATGCTAATGTGTTCGTGAGTAACAACCTTTGTAAGACTCTTTAAGTGTTTTATTTTGCTAGGGTTTTTTTTTGTCTATTGCTAATGCAAGAGCTGTTTGATTTATGGTAGTTTAGTGACTTTTAGCACCTGCATGTACAGTCTGTGGTTATGTGAAGGAGTTTTATTTTACTCATTCTTACACAGTTCTTAAAATTGCGCTCATTGAGTGTTACTAATCTGGGGTTAGGAGCACTTGTGTCTTGAATAAAAATTCATGTGCCCTTATTGCCATTGTCTCTTAAGTTCTCTGGTTTTTGTTACTCCATTGTCACCTGTGATCACATAACCTAATAAAGAATGCTCTGTAGATTGCACTTTGCACAGATAGCAATGGAGCAAACTCCCCAAGCCCAAAACTCCCTGTTGTAGATACAAACTAAAGAGAAATGGAAAGCACCTCAAAACGCTTTGTTAAAGTAAAATCTTTGTCGTCTGTGTTGCATGGAAGAGGAAAAACTACCCAAAATGTACAAAATCCCACAACGCCTACAAAAATACAGTTCAAGCTACGTGACAAAAGTCCTTTGATAGATGGTGTGCTGAATAATGCTACCCATCATTTTATTCATTCTGACAGAGGGTGGGTTTTTTAGCTCTTATAGTATTAACTGATATTAGAAAGTAGCTGTCTGATGAACATAAGCCCCAGCTAGGAATGCTTGTGCTTTATATTTATTTATTTATTATTTGTCTGTTAATCAGGAAAGTTCTTGCTTTTTAAAAAATGTGTCTGTTTTTAAGAGGTAACATTATAACACCCGACAGAAGAATTACTTATATATTGTATTGGTTCTTTTCTTCTGATTGCTTAGTGTGTGTCACAGCTCTGTGGCTGGGCTTGGGGTAGACCCCAATTAATCTGTGTGGCCTTTACTATATTTCTTACACAATTGCTGGTAGGCTTTTAATCAGGCATACATGACAGTTTTTGCTACAATATTTTTTATGCTTTTGGCCTTCCAGCAAAAGATCACAGGCTGCCCAGGGAGGTTATGGAATCTCCTTCTCTAAACACTTTCAAAACCCACCTGATGTATTCCTGCGTGGCCTGCCCTGGGTGATCCTGCTCTGGCAGGAGGGTTGGACTTGGTGATCTCCAGAGGCCCTTTCCAACCCGTACCATTCTGTGATTCTATGGTTCTAAATGATTTTCCTGAACTAGTGGCAGCTGTGTCATAGGCTTTACACTGCCCAAGGATGATGGATGCTAAGCTGACTTACTTGAAATCCTGTGTGGTTAGTGAGTCTTGGAGACTTTTTTCTTAAGGACTGTTTTTTCTGATCATAATTGGGAACATTTTTTCTCACCTCAAATACTGAAGAACAAATATACTTATTAAATCTTCTACACGCTGAATAAATTTTATGCTCTCAGCTGAAAAATCTGTTTTATTTTGATTCCAGTGTTTTTATCTTCTGCAGTGACATGCTTTGTATGCATAAGAAATCATTCCTAATACTACAGCTAACAACATGTAAATTTTAGGTATTATCTTTGTATGATATTAAGAACCTGGTTTTGATAGCTGTTTAGAACCGGGACCTCAAGTTGTGATACTTAATAGACGACTGCAACATTTTAAGTCCTGTTAATACTATGCAAAAGTACAATCTGACATCAGGTGTGAAGGCAAGCAGTGCTGACAATTTTGGTCTGTCTCCTGAGGGCTGTCAGGACTACAGATTGATCAGTCACTATTAGCCTGTTTTCAGCTCAGAAAAATTAATCAGTTATTGTTGGGAGGCTGAGGAAGCAGTGGATGCACCTGAACTGAGAGAGAGTCTTTCTGACCTTTGTGTTCCAAGTACAGTTTAGAAAACTATGAATATAATATAGTTTATCTGTATTAACTCTGGTTTTTCTGGATCTTTGTTCGGCTGGAATATTTCAGGCTCTGAGTACTGTCTAAAACTTAAAGCTCTGAGACTTGCTGCTCACTGAACAGTTTTTTATTATACATATTTCTGTTATGAATATGGCATGAGTACTGCCATACACATGGCTCCTCCGGCTTGTTGGTGTCCTCAGCTGGCTTGTATAGACTTGCCTAGTACCACATAATGTGATGATAGAGATACTAAGGAAAAGTAATGTCTTTTGCTTGAATAAGTGTCATTACATAGCTTTTAATTTGAGTAGCCATAGTGAAAACCATTAGGACTGGTTAAAATGACCAGGAATTAGAACTTTAGTAATTGTGATGGCATCTCTGAAATACTCTGAACACTGAGAAGTTGTTTCTGTTTTTATTAAGATAGTTTCCAGAACTGGAATTGCGTTAAAAATATCTTGTGCTGAATTGGCTTTTTTTGTTATAATGTGAAGGCTATCATCTTGATCCACTTCATTTGGATTGCCTTTCCTGGCAACCCTACTAGCCAGCATCTATTGGATGTGCTGTATCATCCAACCTGCTATTTTTTTTGTTGTTGGCTTGTGTCTTGTAGCCAGATGAAACCAAAATTTTGTTCCCTAATTGTAAACGGCCAGAGTAAGTATTGTGTAAAGAGTTTAAAAGAAAAGGATTGAGATGGCATTTATGTTTGCCGAGAATTCTAGGCAACTTCTGTTTAATTCTGTTCTTAAAGCCAACCACTCACTTCTGGGCTCATCCAGATGGAATTTGTGACACTCCTGTCTCCTGGCAAACTTTAGTTACATTCACACTTTATGTTCTTCATGGTTATCCTCCTTGGAAAGACTTACTGGTGTCAAAGCCATACACGCAACCATTAATATCTGAAATTCTCCTTAGGAAGTCCTCAAAAAAATGCAGTAAGGAGTACTCCATTTTCAGTAAGGACTAGGCATAAAATAACTTTTCTTAACTGCTGATAACTAAAGGTAATGGCTTCAAACTACTGTTTTAGCGCTTTGAATGATTTACACTTTGTTTCCTGACCTGAAAAAGCCAATGAGATCTTTTAAAGTGCATTCAGATAAAATGAATCCATTTTCTATGTTTTCCTGAATTACTGCCCCACCGTGGAGTGAGTGGGCTTGGCTGGTTTTGTTTCATGACATCTCCCTAAGTCTATGGAGCGCTGTGTTAGTTCACTCCTTCAGGAAGTGATTGATCAGAATGTCCTTTAAGTAGTTTAGAGGTCTGTATTGTCATGGATTTGGATGCTACCATGGGAACAGATGGTACGTCAGGTGCTAGGTTGTATGGTGTCGGCACAAACTGGCACGTGTTTCACGTGGATGGCGTATACAAGGCAATCCTGACAGATGAGCATGAGTAAAAAACATGACAGAAAAATACCACCTTGAAAATTAAAAAAAGCCCAGGTAATGCACAGGTGCCATTCCTTCATATATCTGCTGCTTCCCGATTAACCTCTTCCATAGCCTTCACCTACTGCTTCTCCCACTCTCCACCACCTCTGGATATCTTGAGCGCTGCTTTTATTGTGGCTTTCCATCTTGTGTGGTATGATGGTCTTGGCATTAAAGATGACGCTTGTAGCCTGTGAACTTGGTGACTACTGGACTTTGCGCTTTTTTTTTTTCCCCAGCATAGTACATTCTCTGGAATTTTTCAGTAGCAGATTAGACATTTGGCAGTAATTTATTCAAAGGTAAGAAGTTAATCATGGATAATATTGAGTTCAGTGGAGTTTTGATGCTCCAGGAACAATTTTCCATGTTGGAGGTAATAAGAATTTTCAAGTAAATTATAACTTTCTCAGTTTTTCCATGAAAGTAACAGAGAGACTAGTCAAAACTTGGCGAGCGTTGGAAGCGTGTGCAAATGAGAGCAGAAAGTATGCTCTAGGAATACAGAATCAAAGTAAAATTCTTGAGAGGAAGAAAAATGAGTGAAGGGCTAGATGGAAGATGGGAAAATAGAGAGTTCTTGGCTAATTTCTGTTCATGAAAATTAAATCTGTATTCAACTAGTTGCTTATTTGGTAAGAATTCCAGATAAAACTAGAGGAGATGTTGTTGTCTCTTCTGGAGTGTTTGTAGCTGCACTTTTTTTTCTCTGTCAGTGTCATTATGAAATGCTTCTTGCAGATACCTGTGGATTTAAAATGTAATACAAGTATTAGAGTTGAAAAGAAGAGTATGTCTGATATGTTCTCTTTACTGTAGTTATGTTGCTTCTTTAGCTAGCAATGCTTTTCTTATGCAAATTTTTAGAAAATAATTACCAAGTATTTGAAAAGCATACCTGTAATAGATGCTTATTCTTGTTTCCTATGCAGGTATTGTTGGAGAAGCAGATGAAAATGGAGAAGATTATTACCTTTGGACTTACAAAAAACTTGAAATTGGTTACAATGGAAATAGAATTGTAGATGTTAATCTGACCAGCGAAGGAAAGGTCAAATTGGTACCAAACACGAAAATCCAGATGTCATATTCAGTAAGTAATTTGGTGATGCATCTGTGCTAAGTAGTTGTACATGGTAAAATGGCTCAAAAATAGGTACTTGTAAACCTACAACCAGGTATTGGGTACTTCAGGCTATATTAGAGAAAGAAGCATCTTCATTCCTTCAAATATTTTATTTTCTGTCCTAGAAAACTTTGATAAATTTATTAAAAATAAATGTAAAATGATGATTTTTTTTAAACACTTCAAACAAACTGAAGCTTCTATAGTCTGCAGAGGTGTTTTGTTAGGAAAGGAAAGTGTCCCAAAAGGTATGGAGATTAGATGTATAGCGGACTCACCATTTTTTATGTTGGAAACTCTGACATTTGCATCATAGATTTGAACTGGATTCTGAGCTAGGACCAAAACCCGCTGTAAACCCTCATACTTTGCAAACAGTCAATATGAAAGCTTATTTTGTTTTTGTAGTTGCAGTAGAAATTATATCACCTTATTAGTAAGGTTTTCTCTGAAGCTTTCTTCTAGTAATTGAGTTGCTATGATAAAAGCTAATGAATAAACAGTGTTTGCTGATCTGACATAATGAATTAGATTTTTCAGTCTTCCTCTGCATTTATTTGGTGTTACTTAATCCGTAATGGTTCACTTCTTGTGTTCATCACATTTATATCCTGAAATTAGTTCTTAATGCATTGCTTTTCTACAATGTGTTAGCAGTAGGTATCTGCATGAGATTTGATTTCAGAGGCTGTTCTTGCCACTATTACGTTTGTCTTGTACTGAATAGGTCGTAGTTTGAAGTGCAGATAATGTTTTTTTATATATGCTTTCTGGAATTACATTTATTTTTATCTCCCTATTTCTACTGCAAAATTGATAGTACAACTTTCAAAACTTTCTATTTTGAGTTCCACCAGCAATGCGAAGTCCGTCTGCTCTGTGAATTTTTGAGATGGACAGCGCTGAGTAGCTGCCAGTAATGACAGTAACATTAGATGTTCCCTTAAAACACTTTTTGGTGTACAGAGCTCAAGACTTACCTGTCCAGTTCTGTTGGAACTTCTGGGCAGTTGCTGGCCTGGTGCATTTGTGATGTTAAATTCGCAGGTTGCCTCTGGTGAATTTTTTCGAAGCAGTGCTTCTTAGTGGCAGATGCTCTAACGAAAAATGTATCTGCTTAAAACCATTGAAAGCTATTAATGTTTTGAGGCACTAATCTTCAACAAGATTTCAGTTTGAACTGAAGAACATTTAATATCATACCTCAGAGTGAGTAATGCTTGAGTCTTGGGGTTTTTAATCTGTTTTAGGGCTGGGGTGAATGATGGGGGTATTCAATCTACGTTTATATGCTGTCTGCTCTACAGAGTAAGAGAGTATCTGTTGGAAAGGATAGTTCCTTGTCATGTATTTTAAAAGGATATGCTCGACTGCTGCATTTGTTTTAAGATCATTTTAAATCCTGATAATTCCTAATCTTGGCATACTTTTGGAGAAATTCTAGTATGGATTTGTGTTTAATTTCTGAAATTGCATTTAAAAATTAAACCAAAACGAGTCTTGCAAAAATTCTGAAAAATGTTTTATGCTAACCACCGTATAGTTCATTAGTATGATTAAATCTGCTGGATCCCAAGCAGTCCTTTGTGCAGCTAGTGGAGTAACTGATAGCAGTAATATGCTGCTAACCTGTGATAGTATGGCCATAACTGCATGCTTTTCCAGATAGTTCCAGAGTTATTTATTGACAGTTGAAGTGTCTAGATGGCAGAATCTTGTGGTCTTACGGATTTTAGACTGCAGCTTTTAGCTTGTAGCTTTTAAAATTTTAATGTCTGATTTTTAGGGTCCAGCTTGATCCCTTTTATTTCATTTCCTTCCAGCCGACTTGTATCTCTGTTTATGCCCTTTTCTTTCCTGTTACTATCTGTTTTAAATCGGCTCTTGTGTCTTCTGATTTCCCTCACTTTTGCCAGACTGCATCTTTTTTTCTTGGACACTCTGCTCAGAGAATTTAAGTACAAATGATTTCACTGAATACCAGTCTCGGTGCATGGCAGCAAAACAGATTTCAGCTGCCATTGGGGGTTTTCATCGCTCAGTGAACACTGGTAATGTTCTCCACAAGCCTCTTTTCGTACAAGGCAGCACATGGAAATATTGAGGGAAGGGAGCGTGCGGTTGGCAAGAAAAAAAAAAATCATCTTTGGAAAAATTCACCGCTTTCTAGCACATCATTCTTGAAAATACTTAAACATGCTTGCTTTCTCTAACCCCTCTTCTGAAATCGTGGGCAAATTTGGGAGGGTTTTTCAAAGGTATTACCTCATTGTTCTGTAAGTATCTACTGTGGGAAAACCCATCATCTTTGAACTATTCCTTTCACAAAACTGAAAATGAGAGTCATTTGGATTTTGGTTTTGACACCTTTGGTATGAATATCTTTTTAAGGCTCTTGTATGATCATGAAAAGGACTTGTATTTGATAACTAGAAGTTTGCATCTTTGGTTGGCCTTGTGGTGATAGTGGGAGCTGAAGTAGTGGAAAACTGATTCTTCCTTGTTCTTAAGGCACAAGCGTAGTCAAGATTAACTCCATGAGGCGAAGTAACTGTTCGTTGTACGCCTGACCTGTAGGTATCAATCTTTAAGAATGTGAGTCCATTGTTTTTGCCAAAACTTAGGTTCGTATTTAAGAAAATACCTGAAGTGGATGATTTTTAAAATGTGGTTTGGGTTTGTGTGTGTGAGTGTAGTATAATGTGCTTTGTAAGTGTAATTTGTTCTCTCTTTAGGTGAAATGGAAGAAATCAGATGTGAAGTTTGAAGACCGATTTGACAAGTATCTTGACCCATCTTTCTTTCAGCACAGAGTAGGTGTTGTTCTAAGGCAACCTTACAAAATATCCCATCAAAATGGTTGCATTAGTTCAGAAGATGTCATGGAATTTTTGGGTGACTTCTTTGAATCTTTGGATGTCTCGGGTGTTCTGGGACAATGACACAGGCAGGTCTAGGACTATAGGTTTTAAGTTATAGTTCTGTTGGTCAAGTAGAATGGCTCCAGTCTTTTGGAGTGCTTCAGTAAGTATGCAGGCAAACTTCAAGCCTGCAGCAAACACAGTGCAGTTCAAGAAAATATATTTACGTGATCAGAAGCAATGAGGTTTCAGGGACACAATTGTGCAACTTGTAAGCCAAAGAACTGCACTTGGTCGTATGTACACTCATTATTGAAGTAAATGGAAAGCAAAAAACATTAGGCTAAACTAGTCAGTGCTACCAACTGTGATGGTTTAACTTGCGGTTGTAATCTCCGTAAGGGTAGTATACTGAGGTATACTGCTTTTGGAAATTAGAGGGTTTGGGATCTGTTTGGAGCGCGGAATGAAAATCAGAAGATGAGTTCATGCGATTCAAAAATATTGCTGCTGCACATTTTGATCCTGTTCCTTTGCCTTTTTGGCTGTGAGTGTCTCTTGCTCCTTAAACCTCTTCTCGAGGAAAGCAGCAGTACGTGATGTTGCCTTGCCTTTAACAAGGGAGCATGCACAGTCCACTTGTTTGGACTTTGCTGGTGCTTAACTAAGCTGTGTTAACTTCATGATGAGCAAGTTTGACTCTTGAAAAGCTTTCTGTTTGGTATTTCACAGGCCGGTTTTCATGGGGCTTTCTGCAAATGTAGTGGTACTTACAATATGGGTTTATTGTTACTTAGCTAGTGCCAACAAGCTGTCCTGCTAGGCAACCATTTGTCCTTACTGGAGCATGTTTGAAACGCATTTGCTGTTCTAAACCTTAGGGATGTGTTTTCTTTTTGTAGATTCACTGGTTTTCAATTTTCAATTCTTTTATGATGGTGATCTTTCTGGTTGGCCTAGTGTCTATGATATTAATGAGAACTTTGCGAAAAGATTATGCAAGATACAGCAAGGAGGAAGAAATGGATGATATGGTAAGATCTGGATTCATGCTTTTTTAAATCTCTGTTTTTAAGGCTTATTGCTTTCTCTTCATTTTTGTTGTCTTCATAAGATCTGAAAAGTAAACTTTTCCCCCAGATTTAAAGAATTCGGAAGAGAAGACATAATTACACTTGAAATTACTTTAATAAATCAGACCTTAATTTACACCTAGCTTGTGTCTCTGCCATTAATTGTCGTAACTAGACTTAAATTATTTTTTTGTTGTTGTTGTTCCTAGGACAGAGATCTAGGTGATGAGTATGGGTGGAAGCAGGTCCATGGAGATGTCTTTAGACCATCCAGTCATCCTCTAATATTTTCATCGCTTATTGGTTCTGGTTGTCAGATTTTTGCTGTGTCTCTTATAGTCATTGTTGTTGCAATGATAGAAGACTTATACACAGAGTAAGTATAATTGTGCCATGCCTTCCACATGTAAAAGCTTAAATGAACAAAATAATTGCAAAAGATAATGTTCTAACTGGCCTGGGAAAAAAGTTTGATAGTCTTTAGTCTTTAGATCAGATGTAGTATTCAGAAGGGCCCTTTTAAACTGTAGTGAAACTTTGTCCTACTCTTGTTATGTAAGTTGGTCTCTTAATTTTTCTCTTTTAATGCTTTCTTTTTACATGATTTATTTTGAAACTAGTTTGTTGTTCTGCAGCATCATTGACAGATTATATGGGAAATTAATGTTAAAAGGTACATATTTTACTCCTAGTTTTATCTGGAGTAACAATACATTACTGTATTTCTTACCCAGTTTTCCTCACTGTATCCTGTAAAGACTGAAGTGTAGGAGTGTGCTGTGTTGTCAATAGTCCTGTTTACTGCTGATGATTCATTCAGCCAATCTTATCCACACATCTTGGGAATGGAGGTTTAATTTAAGTTCTTTCAAACAGATTCTGCTCACCTTGTGCTGCAAGTAAAACCTCCAGCAATAGGTGGACTGTAGTACTGACTGTAAAGAATTCATTTAAAACAAGTTGTACTCGGCTTTAAATTTAGTACACTACTTGCAGTTTACGTATTCCTCTTCCTTTACCTTTTATCTGTTTGAGATTTTTGGTGACCTGACTTCATCTGTTTCTGTAGCGATTATACTTTGGATACTGGGGTAAATTTCTTTATTTTTTAACAAGTGCTTTGTTTTTAGCAGTGACTAAATTTTAAAATCTCTGTTCTATTTTCCCTTCAATATCACCTGTTAACTACTGATTTTAACAAGTTGTAATGCTTCTAATGTGCCACTAGAGAGAACTCTTGTTTTTTAATTTAGCTGCCTTTTAATGCTGTATTTGAAAAAAACACCAGTATCTTGGCATATTTTCATTTTTCAGATGGTGTTATTTCCGCCCTTGTGCCCCGTGGTTACATTTCTGAATAGACTTACATACACATTTTTAATTTTACAGCATGTCAGCCCTTTAAGAGAGGGGAATGAAACCATTTCAGAATGTTTGTGCACTATAGGAAAGCCGTAAGTTAGTAATGGCAATTGTAAAATGTGTCAGAACAGTAATTTAAAAAAAATACACGTGCATTTAGTCTTTTATTGCAATAGACCTTTATATCACTTTCAGAGTGAATTTAATTCTGGATATGTAATGGAAGAATTGACCAAATCTGGTGCAGACAATTCTTGTGTCTAGGAAAATAGTGATGTGAGTGAAAAAGGCTGTAAACCAGAACTGAAAGAGAGATTGCCTGCCAGTGTTCTTCACATCTACTAAAACTCTTAGGGGTCATACAGCTGTTGCCAACTAAAAGTCTCTCAGTGAAATTTGGTCATGTCAGATGTTAATTTATTATTACTGATTTGTATTTTAAAAAGCTTCTCCATTAGAACATGTGAAATAATAATAAATAAATATTAAATAAATAAATGAGTAAGTTTGAGAATAAACTATTTTGAGGTAATTTTAGATTAACATCTGCTGATCATTTTACAGGTAGCCTAGATTTACATGTGTCACTTCAGACTGTGCATGGCCTTCTGAGATTTTGGATGTGTTTCTAAATTGTCTTGTGTTAGGAGAAGTATTAAAATTGGTTTCTGTCTAATCAGTAGCTTTCTAAATGGAATTACTGCCTTTTTTTTTTTTTTTTAAGAAGCAAATGTTAGCATAACACTCCTTTAGTGTGTGTGACCAGTGGGTATATTTGCTTAGTTCAGTTGCTGCAGTCGTGGAAACTGGTTGTACTAAAGATTACTTCTTTGAGTAGGGTGGTCATACTGTAATGGTTCGTCAAAAGCCAAAATACCAATAGTTTGGAATCTCTCAGAATAACTAATTTGAAGAAAGTAGAGCAAGCTGGCTGAAAACCTTCTGCTTTTTGCTATCAAGGAATAGCAGAGGGACATAGGGAAACAGCTCTATTAATGAATAACATTTATATCTTGCTATTCTTAGATGTGATTTTTAAAAATGTATTTGAAGATGGCCTTTCTGATTTAAAATTATTGGCTTTGCCTGTAAAATTTCAGAAAAAAATTATGCCAAAATGAGTACTTCAGCACTTAATGAGGTGATAATTTAAAAATGACTCAGCTATTCTGATTGGACTACTCCATGCTGATTTGTGGCTTCATTATAGTATTTATAGTTTCTAAATCAGGTTTTCTAATTTTCTGTAAGATGAACACTTTCTATCTTAGAAATTAATTTCTAAGGGATGGCAGAAACATCATTCACAGTCTTAATATATTTTTGTTAATACAGGCCTTTATATTAAGTAAAGAGGACCTTTTATCTGCAGTAGCTGAGTCTCATATATCATGTAAATAATTTGGTTCTTTATACACAAGGTACACACATCCAAATGTCAGTGTTCTGATCAGAGATGAGATTTTGTACTCTTACTGAAAATAAATGCATATAAGAAAAGAATTTAAGTCAGAACTCCTTCTCCCACATTGAATTAGACTTGGCCAGTATCTCTGGATACAGTTCTCATTCTTTTGCAATTTAAGCACTTTGAAATTTTTACATGACCAAAGAATATTTCATAATGGCGTCTGCTAAATGTACATATTTTACTGTAACCTTTTGCTCTAATACTGCTTGGTTTTCTATTTCATTTACCAAAAAATCGCTTTTTGTAGGAGAGGATCAATGCTTAGTACAGCCATATTTGTTTACGCTGCAACATCACCAGTGAATGGATATTTTGGAGGAAGCCTTTATGCTAGACAAGGAGGTAAGTTGTTTTCGTGTTCCAGCATTTTCATTATCTTGTTAAATGGAGAATTACTATTTTCTGATTTGCACCAGTGTAGAATTGTTCTCATGGAGTTAGGTCATTCAGATGGAATCCATTAAATTCGTAATAAAGAAAAAATATTTTGGGTATACTTAACCTTAATATTATTTTCTCTTCACTATTGTCTGCATTTTCTAACTAGAGATAACTGAAGTCTTAGAAGTAGTAAGAGCTAAAGAGCTGTTAGCAGTTGTATCTTATTGATTGCTGGTTTTACCCTTGTCTGTAATTGTTTGGCTCATGACATACAGAGGCTATAATAGTCTCTCCCTCTTCTGTAACATGCTGTTAAACAGCTCTTGTCATCTCCAGATGACTCTTATGTAGTCCTTCTCAATAGATACCAGGAAGGTTATGTTTACTAGCACGAAAAGGATGAGTATCCAGTACTTACTAGACCGTTAATTGTGGACAGGGAAAAACTGTTTATAGCATCTTTTAAAGAAGGTTATTCTACTTTCCAGTATGTGTTCTGCTTTATACATAGCAAGTTCAAAAAAAGTATCAATAGAGAGCAGAAGCCAAATAAAATTGACAGAACAGATTTGGACAGATTGCCTTCAAGTGCTTCCCACGATGCCTGAGTTATGACCAGTTACATCCTTGAAGTCCACCGGCTTCATCCATTCCCTGTGCTGCAATAAAAGAGTAATCGATATCTATTATGTTCTACAGTGCCTTAGAAAAAATACTTGTTAGTATTCAGTCTCAACTGCATTCTAATCTACTCGTGAGTTTTGAGGTTAGATGTTTCTTAGCATGTGGCTTGTGTATAAATGTAGCGATTTCTAGAAAAACAGATCTAGGTAAATCAAGAGTGACTGCTCTAAAATGTACTCTGCTATATAGTTGAGCCAGATTTGCGTGGTTTGTTTTTTTTTTTTCTACAGGTCAGGAATGTATCAAATCAGGATAATGCTGATTATGTTTGCTCATGGTGAAAATACATATGATAGTCTTGAAAAGCATATGCTGGTTTTCTGACTTTTTTTATTTAGTGCATATTACAGATGCATCTATGATGTATTAAATTTAAATATAGGCAGTATAGACAATTAAGAGCACAGAAAGTAAAGGGAGTACAAACCGTGAAAATTCCTAAGATATTGCCCAAGAGAGTGTTTTTGAGCTCTGCAGGGAACTCTAAACTTAGTAATTAACTGCTAAGAAGTGTTACTGTTCCCTTTATGCCTGGGTATAAGAAATCACGTTCCTTCATATTTCTGCTGTTGAAGATGTCGGAGTTCAATTTTGCTGTATATGAAATGCTGTGACATTTTGCTGTATACCAGGGATAGCCAGTTCTTTAATGCATCCTGAATGTGCGGCATCAGCTTTAGTTGGGTCAAGACAACCTGAAGCAGGTGCTGCATGAAAGCAGCTGTGGTGCTGTGTTGTCCTGGGAGCAGCGTTGAGCTCTCGGTGCTGTCAGGGTGTGGGCCGGCTCTGCACAGGGCCGGCTCTGCTATCTCTGACTCTCCTGATCGCAGCTTACGTAGACACTTATGGTTCCTACCCAGCTCTCTTTGGCCAGCTCAGGCAGCATATGTTGTTCTTCAACTGAAATGTTCTCATGCTGTGTCCCTTTTCCTGTCTTTTCACCTGGTCTAGTAAAATGATTAATGTGCTGCTGCTTGTGAGTTGCCAGGAGTCAAATGAAACTATTAGTTGACTCTTGGCTCTTGTATCGATGTCGTATTTGTTACTTATTTCTTTCACCTTTGGGGAGGTTAACTCAAATACCTAAGTTCTGGAGAGCTTGCTGATAACTTTTTAAACAAAATACACTGTATCTCACCAGTCCCATTGGAATGTCCCTTCTTACAGGAAGGCGATGGATAAAGCAGATGTTCATCGGAGCCTTCCTGATTCCAGCAATGGTGTGTGGAACTGCCTTCTTCATTAACTTCATTGCCATCTATTATCACGCTTCAAGAGCTATACCCTTTGGGACCATGGTGAGTCATTTTACTGGAGAATTTAAGCACCACTGTAGACTCTGGAAAACTGTGTTTTAGTCTAAATACAATTGTGAGTCACAGCTTCAGCTTCCTAGTTAGAAATGTATTCTGGGAGGAGTTTAAGGTGCTTCAAGTATAATTTGTTATAATCACAATAGCAGCCGTTGCTGGATGCCAACAGTCCTCTCTCCGCTTCAAATGACACTTATACTTTGTATTCAAGCTTAGTGTTATAACAATATGGGAAGTTACCAACTTGAATTTTCTTCTTCATGGTCAGTGCAAACTGTTTATAAGCTAAAATGCAATACAGAAGGATTCCAAGTGAAAGCTACTTCCAAATCAATGCAGTCAAGAAGAAAAAAAAATAAATATAAAAGATAAGACAACAATATGAGATGGGACATCCTGAGGAGATCTGTCTTTACAAAAATGAATCCTGTTTTCACTTTGTAAAGTCTTGTTTAGTATCCAGTTATGGTCTTGTGTCTGTGTATTAACCATGACACTTGAAAAACAAGGCTAGTTGGATTACTTTCTTATTTAATCATGGTGACTTTTCTTATTTCTTGTGGCTTGTCAGGATTTTGTTTGTTTTCATGGCTTTTTCAAGCAACCTCAAATAACCCCATGAATACAATGTAGGAAATAATTATTTGACACTTTGGCAGAATTTCTATTTGAGTTTGCAATGGATATTATTTGAGAGCAGCATTTTTAAAAATATGCGCCATAAAATTGCTTTTTCCAATTTTGTGCAGTAGCACTGTTAAGTTAAAAACTATTTCAATACAGGAACACTTGTTTTCTTTTCAGTATTTGTAGCAAATCTTTGGATTTAATATTGTTTTATAGCTTCCTTCTTTGCATATTGCTTTTTGAGATATGTAATTTGTTCAATCTACTCAAAGAGGTTTGAGTAGCCTTGGATTTCTTCTTAGTTTAAATCTACCATGAAATGAAGCTTAGTATCACAAGTTCTGCCTTTTAAATTGTATTGTTTGGGATATAATCAAATTCAGTATGTGATTGAAAATACATCTTAAGAACACGTTGTTAATGAATGAATGTGATAGAGTTATAAGTGATAATAAAAAGAGAGATGATTCTGAGTTTCAGGCAAAGGCTTTCCATAATTTTTTATTGATGGATGAGTTGTTGCACATACATTACTGGTTCTAGTCACCTCCTTATTAGCAGTATTTTCAATACATGCCTAAATACCAACTTTGTACATTGCATTTGTTGTTATAAATCACTAACTACAATATTGAGCTAAACATGCTTATAAACTGTTCACTTAAGTTTTTTCTGGCTTTCTTCTTCAAGAAATCAGACTAAAATTCTATCTCTGGATACGTTTGTATTAGTCGGTCAGTGCCCCAAAGGAATATTGTACTGGTTTTTGTTTCCTAAGCTAGCAGCTGTATACAATACTGTCATAAAAGTTTACAACATTGATCTTTGATATGTGTAAAGAGGCTCTGTTTTACTGCTGAGCAAGCATTTATGATATCACATTTCTTACTTGTATTCTCGTTTGGAGGTCAGGAATCCTGAGGGAATGGAATTCCACCTGTGCTGAAGTTTGTCTTACAAATCTGTTCAACTGATTTGTATTTTAAGATCATGAAAACATGTACATGCAAAAGCAAATGGGAATATAAATCTTTTGGGGTCACTTAATCGGGCTCTTAGAACTCTTTATACGCAGTGATTTTAATGTTCTCAAGGTTTTATGAAAGTGTTTGAATCATTATGACTGTGGCAGTAAAACTTAAGTGGAGTTAGCAGACACTTAGTGGGAGCAGGTTATGAATTGGAAACTTCATCAAAATAAGAAACGCTCTAATGACTTCAAATCCACTAATGAAGCTGGTTTGTAAAAGGAAATTAAAATTGTTTGAAATTACCATGTTACGCTTCAAGTTCAAGTCCCCATGAAGCCTGCTGGCTTTATGGTTAAAGTACCTTTGTGTCTTTCCATCTTGGTTTTCAATGTTGAGAAGCTTCCAGAATTCTCCAGTGCAAACTTGCTGCTACTACTTTCTTGGAGAAATAAAACCTCCATCATGTAAGCGTACTAGAACACAGAAATTACTTCTTTTACCCTGGGCATGTCTTGAAACCGCCTGCCTTGATTTAAATTGCTGGCAAGAATTACCACCTCTTCTTGACTACTCCTAAGTCTTGAAAAAGCGGAAATCAAGTTGCTGAAAAAAAGCCTCTGAGCTAAAAGGTTACTAAGACAGTATGATTAAATATGGCATCTTGTACTTTGCCCATCTTGCATTGCCGCTTCCCAGTGACCCACTAAGTAGCCTCCTCTCCGTAACTTAGTTCCTCCCTCCAGATGGGCTTTCCTATGGAAGGTAGGCAAGGACAGCTGATAGTGTCAGAGCCATGACATTCAAACTAACACAGCTGCTGCATCTTTGATCTACCTAGTATCTGCTCTTCTACACTTTGTCTTGAAATGCTCAAATTGATTGGGCTCTTCAGGACCCTCACACAACTCACTGTCATTGCAGTCTGTTTTGAACAAAGCTTTGTTCACCTTGTATATACTCTATCCCGATGTCTGGATTCTTCTCTAAGGTGTGTCAGGGACTGGGAAGATCCAAAGCTTGTTTCTGAAATCATTCTTCAGTCTTGGGACTCTGCCTTTAGCCCTTTTGTATAGCTGTCTTACCTATACTGTGAGAGACCTTCTGTAGCGAAATACATCCGGAGTCTGAACAAAGGTTTTGTTTCTTCTCTCGGGTATCTTTGAGCTGCCTTTCCCTTCAAAATGCAATAAAGAATGTGATAGATTTTGTTTATTATATCCTGTTAGTGGTGAACATAGAGGAGTTCTGAAGGTGGTGTATACCTTGACTTACCTTCTGTTGATGTTTGTCAGTCTTTTCAGTGTATTTGTCAATCATCTGTCTATTTTGTGATGTTTGAACTATACGCAAAAACTGAAGCATGGAACAACGAACAAGAAATTTAAATAACGGCAAGTGAAATGACCTGTCCATGTACATTTGAGGAGTGTGGTGGTAGTTCTATGCAGAAATACTTACCAAGTAATGCAGAATTTCTACAGAGTACAACATGATTGAATTTGAAGGGACCATCTTAATTCTGGCGTTTCATAAGCTGTGACTGCTTACGTTGTTCTGTGTGATACATAATTTAAAGATTTCCATTAAGGCTACTATGACTAATGTAATATTCTGAGTGCAGAATCCATGCAGCTTCTATTAAAACTATTTAAGATGCACCGTTTTTGTTTTGTTTGAGCAGTAGGTTCCTGTGTGGCTACCATTTCCAGTATGCATTTTTAATGATTTAATTAAATGAGGTTATGCATGCTGGATTTCTTTTGGGACTGAGACCCTAGTGTTTGCATCTTTTATATCTTATTTAAACTCGAAAAGTGTTTCCTCTAACAGAGAGCTTAATCTAGGCTGCAGACAACCCTGACAGCTTTAAGTTAATGTGAGTATTGACTGTCACTGAAAAAGGAGGTCCTGGTAGTGCCAAAGATTTTTGTGCCTTGAGCCAGGAAAGGAAATACACCTAGGGCTAAATATAGAAAAAAAAAAAAATCTAATTATATACATTCAGCAGGGTGCTTCCTCAGATGGCTTGAAAACAGCTGTGGAACCCTTGGTCAGAAACCTCATTTTTGCTGAAAACAGACACAGTTTAATGGCTTCTGCCTAAATTTTCAACAGCTCATTTGATTAGCCAAAAAGCAGCACTCTACAGTAACAACTAAGTTGTAATAAAATTAATAACACTTCATTTTTGAAGCCTTCTCTTATTTTCTTGTTCTGTATAATGTTGGCCAGATGATGTGCAGGAAACTGTTTCACTGTACAGATTCAGCAACCTCTGTGTGGGGGGAGAGTCTCATGACTGAGAGTGCAGTTTTGGTAGCTGACAGGAAAGATCAAGCTGCTGCTTTGACAGTTAATTTTTATTGCTTTTCTCCCTTGCGCATTAAGCAGTCAAGGCACCACAGCCTGCCACTAGCTGTTTAATATTAGATATGCTCATAAAAATTTTAATTATCACCTTTGAATGAAGTTTAATCTACAGTTGTCAGAAAATATGAAACACATGGCACTAGAACATAAATTATATCCCTCTTGACAATGTTTCCTTTCAAGTAAGGAAAACTGAATTCTACACGTTCAGTCGAGGGCAGTAGAATATTCCTTCCTCATCAAAACAAAACAAAAAAGGGTTAGAAAGAATGCAAGCTTGGTGAGATTGACAGTCTCTTCTGTGGCAACTAAAACCTGCAAACTAAATCAGATGCTCGTGTATAAATAAGGTATTTTGGCAACAAAAATGCAACAGTCAAAATGAAATAGGTATATTTTAATTTACTGTCTTGGTGGGAAAACACATGTGATTTGTCATCAGTAATACGGATTATGGAGGACGTGTGCTTGTTTGCTTGATGGAAAACTGGGTTTGTAGATGAGGTAGATTTGATGTTTGCATAATCTGTGTTTTCTGAAGTGATAGTTAAAACTATTCTCTTAACTTCTCCTTACTGATGTTACATTAATCCTACTTTTAACAGGCTCACAAAGACCTAATTTTATCTCTTGCTGTCATGCAGCAGCTATTACTGGAGTTGGGGTTTGTTTTTAGTATGTTACCAGTGACCTCTGTAGGGAGATGCTTCTGTGGGAAGGGAGAGCATGGAATCAGAGCAGTAGGGATTGGAAAGGACCTCTGGGGATCATTGAGTTCAGTGTCCCTTCCAGAGCAAGATGACCTATGTCAGGTTATATGTGTTGATATCACCTAGGGCAGGCATATATGTGCTGATCCTGCCTTCATTTCCTCTTAACATTTGCGCTGGTGGAGACCAGTAGGTGCCTGAGCTGCTTTCACCATTGTAATCTCATTCCCCGAAACTTTTGAGGCAGAAGTCTCATAACTTCAGCTCTTTTTCAGTTGAGGCATTTGTGTACTCTAGTACCCTGTGTTTGCTTCAGTTTGGATTTAAACTCTCTAGGTTTAGACATTGCTCAGTCTGCATCATTACTGCCCTTGCCATCTATGGCAACAGGCACTGCCTGTGCATTTTGGAAGGGAGAAGGCAGTGTGTTCACCTCAGATCTGAAATTGAGGAACATGACTGAAGTGCCAGAAACTAGAAGAGCGAGCTATCCCCAGTTCTCTCTCACTTCCAGAGAAGACTACCGCTGCCAAGAACAAAGAGTAATTTTTAGCAGCTGTGAGTCTGAGCAGGTAAACTATGTTGGAGTCGGACAACAAGTTGAAAGCAAAAAAGCAAATGCTCCTGAGGTCAGCACAGTGTGTGTTGATCCTAACCAGTTTCGGTTGTGTTGGTCAACCCACTAAGACCAGCAGGTTGCTGTCACCAGGGTGGGGTTATTTCAGAAGACAGAACATTCACATCTTTTTCAGTTAGGACAGCTTATCAGAGGCAGGTGAAAGTGGGAGGCAGTCCTGAGCCTGTGCTATGGTCCGTCCTTGTTTGCTTAGTCAAAACTTCTCCTTTGCGCTGCAAAATCATCTCAGCTAATTTTCAGACTCTTGAATGGCTCCAGGAAAAATGGAACAAATGTACTGCAATTCCAGCTGTCCTCAGAACATACCATAGCATTAAGGCAGGCAGTTCATTGTTTAACAAAACATTGCTTACTAGATTTCACTGAGGATGCTAGCTCTTCTGTCTGAAATCAGTTCATTTTTCAGCCAAATAGTAGAATGGGAGATGTTACACCATTATCAGTCATTCTTTGACTGGTCTGATAATGAAACCACAAGCACTCAGATTTTCTGATGGATGCCAATTACAAATGTACTGGGGGCAGGCTGGCTGTACCTCCTGAAGCCATTATTCAGGGAACCTTGATCTGTCTCAGATTATTTTATGCAGATAAACATTTTAGATTTCAGATTTCAAAGCTGCTGCTGAGTCAGTCTCCTGGACAACATGACAGCCAAGCCCCGCTAGAACAAGTAGGGCCTTCTCCTTGCCCACCTAATTTGAAGCTCTGCCGTCGGTGTCACTAGAATGAGATGCTGACTGCCTTTTTTTTCATCAGTAGTTGGGCGTGGATGTTCCTTGCCTGTTCCTTGTCTAAAGTTATATTCTTTCCATGTGAATTCCTTATGGTAGATGGACTATTACAAGCTACAAAGCTTTGTTTCAGGTGAGCTTGGAACCCAAGACGGTTTCTTTCTGCAGGAAAGCAGTGGGTTCATTTTCTGCCACTGTCCCCAGTCAGGGGTAATTTCAGAGATCAAGAAATGAAGCTGCAGATGTCTTGGTAACTGCGCTGTAAAAGACATGTGGATGAGCAGTACAGATGCCCTTTCACACTGCCTGTGTCCAAGCTTTCTGCCTCAGCCAGGTTGGAAACCTACCTGCCAGAGTGCCATGGACAGGGGCCACCCCACACGCCTGGAGGTCCTTGCCAGGCAGTGAAACAGAGTGAGCTCTTCTTATAAATAGAAATGGTTTCAATATGGTCAGTTCAGAAAGTCTTTGGATCTGTCCAGGCCTTAATTCTTGAACATCTCTTCTACCCAGTGCACCTCAAACAAGCTGGGGCTTCTTGGTCAGGGTTTTAGTAAATGTAGCTCTCAAGATGGTGTTTGTTGATATTTCCAATACTTGGAAATTCTTCTCTGAAAATTCTCATCTGCGCATTCTTTTAGATGGAGCAGTTTTCGAGGACAGAGCCTGCATCCATTAAATGAGTTAGTTGTGTACTTCTCCTGTAATTTATTCTTAGGCAATTTCCATGTCCTGCCTAAGACTCTCTGTTGCCTTAGCTGTGTTCTTTGAGTAATGGAAGAAGGTAAATGGGAGATATTAAATACGTATTAATTATGTAAAATCTGCTTTCTTATTGGCAAGTATAAATACTACTTAGCTTTTCCTTGTTTACCACTGAAGCTTCATATTTTAGTGGCTCATGATGTAATTATTAAATAACCTCTTCTCAAAGATATACGGAGCAATCTGGGCAGTGCTTCCGCTTCTGTGAAGCGTGAAAGCTTGCTCCATCCAAGGCCAGGCAACGTTTTCCGTTCACATCTGGCCTAGGCTAGCAATGATACACAAGTCAGTAACAGGGATAACCTACTGTCTTTGGTCATATGTTGCCTTAAACGGGTGTGGTGGGCTTAATGCTAAATTTGTCTTGAGCTTAATGCAGTGCAGCTCTTCATCTCTTGGAGCCTAGCAGCTCCTGCTTTGCAGCTGCTCACAGTAGATTTCTGTAGGTGTAGCCTAGGTGAACAGACTTTATTTGTCCTGGAGTAACTGCTTCTTAAACAAGTCAGTGTGACTCTTAGACCTGGTCCTCTGTCCGTTGTTTGGATTAATCTGCTGCCATGGATTTGCATCCCAATAGGGTGAAAGAGGAATGTAAATTCTTTACTCTGGAGGCACCATGGTGTACACAGAGCCTCAGGCAATCGTGCTTTTAAAAGGCAGTGTTTTCGTATGTTTGCATAGAGAAGGTCATAAGGTCACTATTTAGAACTATGGTTACTGCATTACAGGCAACTATCCTGTCTTTATTTATCAATATCAAAACGTTAACAACCTGTCTAATACCAATTCATTTTGTGCTAAGGAGTTACGATTAGAGAATGTTTAGCTAAACACTTTAAATTTCCCCATTTTGGAAGATGAAAATATGTTGCCTTGAAGGAATAGCAAAAGTAAAGCTACATACATATACTGGAAAAAAAAGATGGTAAAATTTTAGGGAGGCTCTTCCTTTGGAAAGAGCTGGCTTGACTTTGCTGCTTTGAAATAAGTACTTCCATTTTATAAAGTAAACGTATGTTGACTAATTCTACATAACTAGGAATATGATTGTCAGCAATAACTACCAAGGACTAATATATACAGAGTGGATTGGTTATCTTCTTTTGTCATCGTATACCTGGATTATTTAATCATTATTTCATTTTTTGCTTACAGGTGGCAGTGTGCTGTATTTGTTTCTTTGTCATTCTTCCATTGAACCTCGTTGGTACGATTCTTGGCCGAAATCTGTCAGGACAGCCTAATTTTCCATGTCGTGTCAATGCAGTGCCTCGTCCCATACCAGAGAAAAAATGGTAAAGACAAGCATGAATGTTAACTGGAAGTAGTCACTTTGGTACATTGAAAATTACTTTCCAGGTGTGGTCATTAAAGGTTTTCCTGGAATAACTTTTTTTTGTTATTTAAATGGAGCTGTGCCTGAAAGAACAGCTCTACTGACATTTCCTTAATATGACTTTTCTGTTGAATTAAAATACTATGGTTAATAGTTGTAGCAGATTTTACAGTTTTGGGTCACTGATTCACATTCAGCCTGAAATGCTCTTTAGTTTCTTATGTAAAAAGGATGGTCCCAACCCAGTTCTTGAAACTGGTAGATGTCTTGAAACTACACCTTTCCTCTTTAGTTAATGCCTCTTACAGTTTAGGATTGAATGTGCCTTGGAGGCAGAACTGTTCTGGTTAATGGTCTCCATGTACTAGATGAGACATAGTTGCAGGATGATGGTGGGGAGGAGCTTGCTATGCTGTTCCCAATTTTGCACTTTTGCTGATGGCAGGAAGCCTAAAATACTCCAGGTATGCTGCTTGAATTGCAAATAAGCCTTTCATATAAAGAGGGGTGGGTGCCTAGTCTCAGAAGATAGACTTGGGCTTTTTAAAAATCATGAATGCAGTCACTTTTTTCCTATTAATTTAATTCTGAGATGGAAGCAGCAAGCTATGAAAATGAAAAGATCCTCAGAGGATTTTTTTAATACATTTTTCTTACTCTCTCTGTTCATAGAAATGGAACAGACAAAGTGAAGGGGGCACTGAAATGTGTACACCTGCGATATCCAGGAAGCACAGCAAACATAATCTCTTGTTTGTGGCAGGTTTTGCAGCTTAGATAGTAGGATTTGATTTATATTATGACCTGTATCTTGGTATTCTGATGGATTTTGCTGGATCAGCATGACAGATGAAAAGAAATAAGATAGTTCTCTTGAAGATGATGAAATTGCACACTGCCAACTTAGACAAGTCTCCCTAGAAATAATAAAAGAAGCTGCAAATCAAATCAGTGGTCACTAGCTAGATTCAGCATCACTGCAAGTACTACACAGAGGGCACCTTTAGTAAGTGACAGTATCATCCACAGGTAGCTGAGTATTCATTTTTGGCCATAGGCTCATGACTCAGTATAGCGTTTTAAACAATCACTGATTCTTAATTATATAACTATTACCCTGCAAAATCTTCTGCCGTATTTGTAGCCATTAACAGCTTTGAGGATTCAGTGCCTTCATTCAAGGCTAGTGGATATTATAGGGCTTGACTGCTTAAGCCCATTTTGGGCAAGAGAGATTCTTTCTGTAGCCTTTAAGGCTGGTGAGATGCCTAGCCTTACATATGTAGGTGATAGGCATGAGACATATTTTGTTTCAGCTTTCCCCAAGAATAACTCCTCCTCCTATTTATACGCGTAACATCTTTGGGGGAATCTTCTTTCTAATATGCTGATATAGGACGAATGTACTCGGTAGCATGCCTTTTAAATAATTCTCTGTGCTGTATCAATTATTTGGTTGTAAGTCTTAGTATGTTTATAAATGAAAGATTAAAATTGTCCCTAAACTAATCTTAATATCTTTCAGGTTCATGGAGCCAGCTGTTATTGTTTGCCTAGGTGGAATCCTCCCTTTTGGATCAATTTTTATTGAAATGTGAGTACTTCAGCTATTTGCCAACTTGATGAAAAAGTATAAAAATTTAAGCTCAGTTACAATATCATCTGCATATTTCGTTTACTCTTTTCAGGTATTTCATTTTTACTTCGTTCTGGGCTTACAAGATCTACTATGTTTATGGGTTTATGATGTTGGTTCTGGTTATCCTCTGCATTGTGACAGTTTGTGTGACTATCGTTTGTACGTATTTCCTGCTAAACGCAGAGGATTACAGGTGGTAAGTATTGCGTTATTTGCATAGCTGACCAGATTGTGAGAGTTTTCTAGAAAAGTAATGTTTTTCAGTCTAGGTGGATCTTTTCAAGATGTCCCATGTCCAGATTTTACCTGCAGGAAATGAAAGCAATTCTTGGATTCTTTCTGTACAGGACTTTTCTGTGTGGCATGTATGTAAAAATAAAAAAGTATGTCAAGGCACAGAGGAATATGAAGGATCATCCCTTGGTGTCAGTGGTAGCTGTTGCTGTAGAATCTTTTGTCGCTTGTAGCAAACAACATGTAGATTTTGTTAAATAAGCCTGTAGAACCAATACACTTTATTTGGAGGGTAAGGTTTTAATGGATCGTGCGTCTTCGTGGGAAGAATGTATCATGGGCATGCTTGTGTACTTTCAGGCAATGGACAAGCTTTCTTTCTGCGGCATCAACTGCGATTTATGTTTACATGTACTCCTTTTACTACTACTTTTTCAAGACAAAGTAAGTGGTAGTTTTCTTGCTTGACTATCAGATTACTGTATTGCCAAATAAGCTTCTTGATAAAACTAGGAAAAATACCTAGCATAAATTCCTATCTTTCTTTTTCAGGATGTATGGCCTGTTTCAAACATCATTTTATTTCGGTTATATGGCAGTATTTAGTACAGCTTTGGGAATAATGTGCGGTAAGTTTCAAATATATTGACAGTTTTCTGTCAGAATTTTTCAGACAGTCATGTTTCTGATTTTAACTCTGTGGTTTTGGTGATGGAGTGTGTATGTCTGCAAGATGTGCTCAAAAAAGCTTACAATCTTTGAAAAGGATCTTAGAGTGCTCTGCTTACACTTGCTTCCTACCTAATGTAGGAGGTTTCTGTGGATTGTGTCTTCTGATAGGAGGATAATTTATGTGCTGTGCAGAGAATTTCGCCCTCGGTGCAAGCTTGAAAGACTCAATATTTGGCAAGAAATTTTGGAAAATAAATTCCAAATTAAGTTGAGTCCATGCTAACACTTTTTTTTCCAGAATTTTTACTGTTGCTCCAGGACAAGGAGCTAGGTATGTACACCCATTGAGGCATCAGTGGTATTGCAATACTGATGATACTGCCATCTGTATCTTGTGGCATGCATATATCAAAGTGACTGACACTTCAGGACAGCATTTGAGAAATAAGTATTAGAATATCCACAGGTGAGGAGAGTGAAGAATGATCCTGTGTGCACTGGATTTCATTGCTTCTTAAGCTACAGTTTTGACAGATGTTTAAGAAAAAAACCCATAGTTCTCAGCATGGAGATCATCTGATAAAGTCAGATATGCTTCTTCACCTCTTAGCTTTATTTTTATCCTATGTCGTGTGACTTTCAGAAAGTTCTACTTGGTTCTTTTGCACTTTCCTATGTTATTTGCTTTTTATGTGTGATCTTTATTTTCCTTCTTAGTAGTGAATGAATAGTTCTATGTCTAGTGGAATGATTTCTTTTAATTAGATGTTTGAGACACATGATGTCTTACAGGAACTTACTTTCTCTAAAGTATATAGTTCTTGATATCCCAAGAGAGTGGGTAGTTTCACAGTGCTTCATAAAAAGGGGAGGGAAATAATCTCTTTACTGCTTAGTACCTGTTGCCTTTTTTTTGTCTCATACAATCTAATCTTGCTTCATCAGGTTCTTGGCACGTTACAAGACTTCCCTGCTGTTCTAGTAGTCTTGCAGCCATTTTTTTTCTTTAATAGGCTTATACTTTTCAGCTCTAATCTTTTCTTTCTAAAATGCTCAGGCTGGTATTGATTAAAATGTCTGTGATGCAGAAGCCAAACTTGCCCACCAGTTTCTGTAATTAAAAAGTTTTTCAAAACATGGAAAAGGAAGATTGTTGATAGTTTTCTTGTCGTGGTAGGACACAACTTAGTGAAATATTAGAGTAAAATTCAGATTTATTCAAAATCAGAAATACAACATTAAACTTTATTTCCACAGCTCTATTGAGACTTCTTTTTGTCCTTTTAAGTGTGTTGGAAGAGAATCTGTGAGTTTACTTTTTACTGAGAACTCTCATTTTCAATGTGAGGAGGGAAGAAAAAAATCCCCTGTCAAAAAGCGTTTGTCTAGGGAACTTGCTGCCATTGAGGTCTAACAAAGACATTTGTGTTAAAGAATAGTGCAGTGTGTGCGCTACTGACTGTACATCTGTGAAAAGTGTGTAGAGCTGTACTTTGGAGGCTCACGCAAGCGGGCATGTTCAGTATCACACAGTTGGATATGAGACAAACTAGTTGGGGTCCAAAGCAGCCACAGGGAAACTGTTTCTCTGTAGACTTGTGTCATCCAACTCGGGTTTTAGTGCCCCTGACAATGCCTAGTGAGCTGAAATCCCACATGTAGTGGGGTGCTTTGATCCACAAAGTCTGCTGCCATCTGCAGAGCATCTCGGTTCTGGGACTGGACGGTAGGGAGCCCATGAGAACTTCCAAACCTTTTGAGCTCCTCGTGTTTCCCTCTTAGTGACAGGAAAGAATAGAACTTACTCCTTAACTCAGTGGATGGCTTAGGAGCTCTATGGTATAGAAAAGCCTCTGGCAATACCGCACTTCAGCATTAAGATCAATACTCTTAAGTGTGATTGAGGGGCTTTAAAAAAAAAAAATTCTGTGCTTACAAAACCACAACTGTAGTAAGTTAATTAGTTTGAATTAATGGATGGGAATTCTTTTTTTTTTGCTATGTTGTGGTTGCTCTTCCTCACTATTTGGATTTTTCTCTTTATTTAAAAGCTTGTTCTGCTGAAATATGCTTGCTGTCTATTTCTGCTAAACCTGCGAAAGCCATAACCAAGTTATTGATATCATCGGGTAAGGTGTTTAATAAATAAATAAAATCATTCCTTTTACTATGGGTTTTTTTATTCAAATGAACCGAGTGTCCTGCATTTGTTTCAGGAGGACTTTCTTTAGTCCTCATTGTCTAGGCTTTCCCTCTCCCCACCCATGTTTTATTCAATGTCTGTGAAGTAGCCTTGAGGCTTAACCCCTGCCTTGGGTATTGGCTGTTAGTGGCCTTCATGGATAAGACTCCCGTGATTCAGAATAGGCTATGATTTGTTTATGGTTTTGAGAGCTTGTGGTCTCATGTGATTGCTACTCTCTACTCCCCCCCCTCACTTCCATCTCATCCACACATTCTCTAGATCCCAAATGAAACACAATTAATGCTTTGTTCTCCCAAATCTCTGTGATATCTGGTATCACAGCACTAGAGAAACTCTCAAAGAGCAAGTTCTGGAATATATCTGAGCTTTGCCACTGAAATGGGCATGAGGTCTATTGGCAGGGTCTGCTTTAGCAGGCAAAATATGATGAATCTTAAAACAGAGGTCCAGTGCCATTATTTTATCAATTTATTTTGTAAGGCAGAAGATGTTTCTTGACAGGCTACAGAAGGATCTCCGTGTGCTCCTGAATGACTCTAAGCTCACATCACCTCCTCTGCACAGCCTGTGCTTGGGTCTGTCCAGATGCTGTACAGATCTCCTCGAGCTGCCAGACCTTCCCTCTGCAGCATCCTCAGCACACTCTATGTTTGCAAGCACCAAGCTGGACAGCTACTGTGTGCCCTCTCTTCGTTTGAACTGAACTTTACTTTGTCCAAGTTGGGAATGCAAATCCCTCATTTGTTGGCCAGTGGAATGGTTTCAGGATATTTACAGTTTGAAATGCTTTGCAGCAGAGACGCTGACAACACAGGCTCTTTACCACTTTGATAGCATTGAAATGATACATCAGGATCGCCTGTGCAAGTTTTTGGATTAGACGTGAATGTTGGGCTTTTAGGGGTCTAAACCCCAACATTTTGTGAGAGTTTAATGGCTGACCTCTGGAATTATCTAATCAGTCTCTAGGATTTAAAGAGCTCTCCGGGTTCTGAATAACTATGTGGTCAGCAGTGCTAGCTGCAGGTCTGTATGACCTTAATTTCTAAAGGGGAAAAAAAAACAAAACCAAACACTCTATATTTTTATTGGAAAATGAAGTTTTGGCAGGAAACTTTTAGCATCCGTTAGGCTTTTGTATTTAATACATGTTGTGCAGGTGTGGTTCATCCTAGATCACCAAAAATGTTATTTCATTCTTTCTTCTGGGCTTCTCTGTATTGCGTCAGGGAAGCAAAAATACCTTTTCTGTTCTTTACCGAGCATCCAAACATTTGATGTTAGGAATTGTCTTCTCTGTAGTGAGTTGCAGGCCCTGACTTCTCTACCTTTTTCTTCCCATATTTTGTGATGTGCTATTCTGGCAATCTGACAGCAGTTGTCTCTAATTCTTGCTTGAGTTTCAACTTCACTTCCCCACGAGGCTGTTTTATTCTCATTTTGCTTGGAAGAGATGAAGATACTCCCTGTGGATATTGTAAGACAACAGTATTTACTAAGCCTGGCAAACCTGAGGTTCTGGGTTTGACCAGATAGGTTGCTGAAACTCCTTCTGAGAAGAGGTCTTGGTCCAGTGCATTTCTTTCATTTTTCTAGATGTCCTCAGTCCTGCAGTATTTTGGGTTTAGCATAAACTGTTGCCCCTATCAAAAACCTGGTGACCTGTTCGTTTATTACTGCTGTGACAATGCATACTCTGCTCATGACTCTTACTAATTTGAAAACCACAGGTTGCAATTTCCTTTAACTACTAACTGCTACTAGTTTAATCTCTTTGTACAGACCTCCTTGGAGTTTAAGGCTCCTGGGATGGGGATCTATTATTATTTGTGCCTTCTGGGAAGGAAAAAGCCATCTGCCAATAAAACACTCATCCAGAAGGCATGTAACTTATAATAAAAACCTGCCCTCCTATCCACCTTCCCTGCAGAGTGGGTTATTGTATGTTTTTTACCCTCTGTTCGGAAAAAGGGACCTGGTTATTGACAGCAGTAGGGGGGCTGCTATATTTATCGAGGCCAAGTGAGCATGGCCTCTTGGTAAGATGGCTTAATGGATTTAGATTGCTAGACTAGGGGAGTCCTTGCCAGACGTTCTTTGGGAGCATGGATAATTAGAGTTGGAGAACAAGTACTGCAGGTAAATAATTTTCTGTGTGCAGAGTGCGTGCTTTATGTGACTTGCTGTTTAAGTGTGTGTTTGGTATTGCTGGCTTATTTTGATGATCAGCTCTCTAACGTATTCTCCGTTTTTCATTTATTTTGCAGGAGCTATTGGTTACATGGGAACAAGTGCCTTTGTTCGTAAAATCTACACTAATGTGAAAATTGACTAAGGAAATAAGAAAATTGAACTATGGATCAGTTCCCGTTTTCGTGGGGATGAACTTGCACAACAAAAAGCACGAGAAGAGATTTGGGTTTTAACACTGGGCACTATATGGGTCTCCATTTTGCGGATGGCTTAAAGTAACATCTATTTCATTGATCCTAGGTTCTTACTGACTGCTTTCTCCAACTGTTCACAGCAAATGCTTGGATTATATGCAGTAGGCATTACTACAGTACGTGGCTAATCTTCCCCCCCATCTCCCCCCCCAAAAAAACCCAACAAAAACAAAAAACCTAGCTCATTAAAGATGAATAGACTAGCTCTCTTCAGTGAAGAGGACAAACGGTTTATTTAAAGCATTTGTTCCATTCAGTAAAAAGAGGGAAACTTGGCTGCTAAAACTACTTGATTAGTAGTCTTCCTGGTACTTAACATTTCTAAATTATGTAAAAATGCTGTTCCAGAAAGATTACTCTTCAGATTTTTACTGCCATTGCCAGGATAGGAGGTATGTTTTGTATTTTGACTCCAGGTGCTTTTTTTTGGTTTATTTGCAATATCAACTATTCCCTACACTCATTTCTTTAAAAAAATAATTTAAAAATATATAAAAAACCCATATGCATGTAATATATCAGCTGTTGTTCTAGTTGGACCAACCCCCCTTTATTTATCTTTAAAGTAATATCCAGCTACATCTTAAATCCATCCAAAGAAAATACAGTCTGAAGACGGGATGTGTTCTCTGCAATGCAATTTACTGTACAGTTAGAAAGCAAAATGTTAAATGAAGAGGATTGTTTGTTTTTTTAATAAAACGCTTTGAGGTCTAGATTAAAACAAAACCAACATTTTAACTGAATGTCTACAGTGATTCTCCTTTTTTTTCCAAGTTAGTCTTGCATTATTTTTTTTTTTTGGTTTGGGTTTGAATGAAGATTTTCCTTTAGACATTATACAAGGGGTAACAAGTGTATATAACATTAAATAATGTAACTTAGGTGTAGATCCCAAATGTATTTGGATGTACAGATTTACTACAGAGTACTTTTTTGATGATTCGATGTAAAAATGTGTGAATTTGGGTGGCTTTTTACATCTTGCCTGCCATTGCATGAAAAGTTGGGGTTTCTTCACAATGTCTGTATGTCATGCTTTTCTGTTCTGTTTTGTTTCTCAAGCTCTTACAGGAATTAAATTTGTAATTTAGAACATTTTATTTTTTGTTAATCCTATCTGGACACTTGTGTAACATCAAAAGCACCGTTGCTTTAGAGTGTTCAGAAAACTAAAATAAACTTTTCAGACAAAAGTGTTTTGATTGTGAAAATAGATGAGTTTGCAGTTGAAAATGTTTGAAAAGGCAATACTGCTGAACGCCACTGTCTCTATACGATATTAGTGTGGGTTTCAAGTATCAAAACCTCATGCTTTGAATTCAGAACTTGCTTACAACGGTATTGTACAATACAGCTCCAAAGTGGATGACCAGCCCAAAAAGATTCTTCTTGGCTGAACTCTTTATGGAGAAATACATTTTGTGATCCAGCTGGTGTACTGAGAAAACTGGGGGTAAGCGTGGACTGATATAAATGGGCAAATAAAGGTTAAGTCTTTCTAAGATGACTGTTAATTCTGTATTGTATTTAGCTAGAAATATCCTAATTGTGCTTGTGACAGATTTGAGACCCAGTCAGCTTGATTTTTTTAATTTTTATTTTTATTTGGCATCTGCCACGTTAGGGGTATTTCCATCAGTGTGGCTGTCTGAAATAGAACACCTATCTGGTGAAAGAAACTTCCTGAATTTAAAAAATGAGCAAAGGATTTATATCGATGAGCATTGTATTGCCTCTATATAAAAGTACCGATAATGCAGTAGCCACAGTGAGAAACAGCCGTGCTTTGGCAGAGTCAGTTTGGAGGCTGAGGGAATTGAACTGGTAGGTCACAGTGAGAAGCAATGCATCCCGCTGTACATGGATTTTTAAAAATACTTGAGCTTTCAACTCTGATTTCCGTGGCCAATTTTAACCAATCTGTCAGAAAATTTTTACTTCAAGTGAATGGTTGGTGTCTGTAGCTGAACACTCTGCCATTTAACAGAAGGTACTTTTTTTTTTAAGTACAGGCAAATTTTAAGATGAGCACTTAAACTGAGTTGACAGTTAGTTTTCCTTTGTTCCAAAACATGGAGACTTAAAGCAAAGAATGGATTTTGTACTAGTTCTTGCTAGAGCATACAGCTGTGGGAAGCCCTCTTTTCATCATGTTCTTCTAAGTCTAAAGTGAGAAGCTATTATCTCCACACAATAAATACATTATAAGTACTCTGCTGAGATACAAATTTTTAAAGGGAATCTTTTGCTAATGGGTCTGTTTCTCTGTTTAGAGCACTACTATGTGATTAATCTATCAGAAATGCCACTAAACTGTTTGTGAATTTAATTTCATCAAACGCCACAGAATGGTGAGCTGCCTACTTGCTTTCTCTATCCTCTGGCATTATTAGCTTTCGCATATCCAGATAGGACTGTATAGCTTTTAAAGTGACATTGAAAAGATACTTAATGCACAGGCATTGCTTTTGTTTCTGCAAGCCCTCTCCTCTGGAGGAAGTACTGTGTTTAGATAATAGGCAATTTTCTACTTCCACCCTAGCACACGAGTAAGTTGGGGGTTTGCGTTGTTTTCCCCCCTTCCTTTTGGTTTCCGAAGGAGTGCAAAATGTGACCAGTTTTCAACAGTTTGTCTTTATGGTTGCTGTTTGGGGCAAGGCTATTTATTTGCCCCTCAAAAAACTGTGGATATAGCTTGAACCATCTTGCTTAATAGAATTTGGAAGCTCTCTGCTTAGACGATGTAGTCCTTCCTCTTTTATGGAAGAAATAAAGATCTTACAGCCAACACTCCTCTTTCCATGGTTGTTTCTTAGGAGTTTCTGGTTCTTGAATTCAAGCTTTTAGTAACTCTTCAGTTGGCTGCTCAGTGCTTCTCTTCCCACTTCTGGTACAGGGGCCAGAGAATTGGGTAAATAGTTGTGTAGCAATAGCCAATCTTGATCCAATGCTCAGATAAATACAATTATAAACCTTTTGATTTGAGGCAGAGTGCATACAGAAAGCACCTCTGGTATTCATTTATGGAAAGTGGTGAATACTGGATTGGAGATAATGGAGACTGCAAATAAACATCACATTATGCTCTTTTTTTGATGTCTGAATGTTTTGGAGGAACAGTGTCTATTAACTCCTCTCCAGATTTACACTAGAGTGTGCAAAGGGCACACAATTAAATTGTTTTCTGTATGATAGTGCAGGTGTATTTAACAAGCTTCACGTTAAAAAACAAAACCAAAAAACCTAATAATTTTTACACTTTTGATGCTAAAACTGGGTAAAATTTCTAGCATATCCTTATCACTATCATTACTGCAAAAGTAACACAAATGAGAAAGTTCCATTTTGCCCTTGCTTCAGAATCACCAGCATCTAGCCAAATTTGCCTGAGGAAGTATATAATATACACAGCTTCACTGAAGACAGCATATTGCTGAACTCTGAGTGCATCAGTGATTTCTCCACTGGAATATGTCTGAGAAGTATAAGGTCAGGAAAAAAAAAAACAAGTCTCCTTTTCAAGTCTGTGGATAAGTAAACTGAATAGTTGAAGCAAGAGTTGAGGGATCCTCTTATCTTTAATTCATTCTTAACTCTGCACCTTGTGAAGAGTTGGTTGGAACCATAGGTTGGAGGATTCCAATTTTTGGTCCCTTGGATCTTTTCTAGCTTAAATGCACTATGGTGCCAACAGCCTTGCAATGGCTATTAGTGCTGCTGCTGTCTAAATCAAGTATCTCTTACCAGAGTTAGTACTGAAGTCATGAAAGCCCCTGCTATCATTGGGCTTCTGTTGGAATAAAGCCACACTTTAGAATTTTGAAACAGAACCCGTGAATCTGGAAGTGCTTTATGCAGTTCCAGTAAATTCAAGCCGTTCTTGGAGGGAATCACTTTAAAGGACAGAAACTCCAATGGGAAAAGGTTCAGAAAAAGTTGTTTGATCTGTTGGACTAACCTATTTCAAAGGTGGGCCTCCGGAGACTAATGTGCTGTTAGAGTATCATTGCCTCCAGCCCAGTATCCGTTGCCATCTTTCTGTTTCTTCAGTATATTCACTGTGCTGCAAGGCCTTGGCAATAAGCTGAGGTTTCATCTGTCATGAGCAAGGAAGATGGTGTTAGTTGCTACCAGCATTTGTGGCATGTTGATAGGTTAATTTTCTTACCAGCTCCTAGTAATGCAATACAGAACAATATGTCGAATATCTCTGGAGGTTTTACTATGCGGAAGCTTCACATCTTAGGAAAACCAAACCCATAGGGACTTTCCTTATGTTGTAGAAAGATCTTCAAGACCTTGGGCTTGGAGCATTCCAAAACATAACAATACAAGTTCATACTTATCCCTCCACTGGCATCAAATGGCTACAGTATTCCAGAAAATATATGCATTCTTAGAATTGGGAGTTTATGTGCTAAAACCAAAGTACCTCATTTTACAGAACACTTATTTTAGGGCTTCCTAATATTGTGAGACATGCTTGCCCATATGATGCAGTAGTTACCTTGATAGATTCCAGTTCACCAAAGCATAGACCTTAGCTCTAGAAACTTGAAATGCTATGCTTGGGGCTGTGCCAAACAGTCCAGTGTCTAGTGGTTCTAACAAGCTGACCAACCTAGAAAAGCATGCTACAGTTAGGCACCATGTTGAGAATTTTTTTTTCTGATGAAGCTTGCAAACATGTTTGAGAACATCATTGATACTGAACTCAAGGAAGCTTTTAGTGGCTGCTTATTTTCATTTCCCAAAGGTTTGTCTCAGGAATTTGGGTGTTGTGTGATGTGATAAAGTACTAGACAAGGCATAGTGGTTTTCTGGGCTACTAGAGATCTAATGCCCCCTTGGAGTTCATTTTATGCTATTTTTTTCATCCTGAATCACTGGTCTTGGTTTAGCCATATTGCTTTATTGGGCTGAGAAAAATGGATTATGTTATTACCTTAGCATGAGCCTTTTCTTGCTTTGCTACAGAGGAATAGCTGCAAAAATGGGAGGGAAATTTTCTCCTCATTTCTCTTCTAATATCTGGCCAGAAGTTGGCAGGTGAATTAGTGAGCATTACCTACTGTTTGTTTTACAAAGAGGTCTAACAATTTTAGAGAGACAAGCACCCATTTACCTGCAAGAATTAGAGACTTTTATAATAAAATGTCAAAGATACGCTGTTAGGTTATTTCAGTTCTGCATTTGGACTCTGCAGAATCATTTTTGGTAATTTGAATTGCTTAGCTGAAAGTTGATTTTTGTTGAGATTTTTTTTCTGTTCATCTCACTACCGGATAGTGATTGAACACCCATCTTTGTCTGACTCTGAAATGTACCATGATTTTTTTTATGATACGTATAGTGAAATAAATAATCAAAAAGGAAATCACTATTACTGTTCTTTTTTTCTTTTTTTTTTCCTTTTCTGTCACTCCTAAAGAGTGACACATTAGACTAACCTATTTTAAAGTGCCACTTGCCTAACGAGAGGAAATCCCTGCATATGCCGTGCCAGAGCCAGGTATGTGGTTTGGATGAAGATGTTACTACAGATAACTTTGTATGGAAATCCTGCGCAGCACCTGTAATTGGGAAACTTCTTCAAGGCAGTTCCGCATGAAGCAGCATCTCTGCTTTTTTGAGACTCATTAAATTCTACCCACTGTTGTGAAACAGCCTAAACTCAGGCAGCGTGTGCTACCTCCCTCTGTAAAGGATGCTTGTGAGTGTACGAGTAAATGCGACTATCCCATCCCATAGCAAAGCCTTGGAGAAATTATTTTACTCTCCCAGATCCATCCCTTTGGGGAAAGAGAAGAAGGTTACTTAAGACAGACTTTTTTTTTTTTTCCTATGGCAAAAAAGACTTTGGAAAGGCCAGTGAACTCACCTTTCAGAATTTTGAACCGGTAGGTGCTTTTCCACAGATGTTCCCGCGCCCACCTGCTCGACCCTGCAGCAGAGATCACCAAAACCACCAGCTTTGCTCAGGGCTTCCCAAGCACAACTGACTCCTCTATGAACCCTGAAAATGGGTTTTAAGTGAAGTCATGAAACATCGCTTTGACACGCTTCAGTTTGGGAACCAGTGGTCAAGTCAAAATTCATACTTCAGGTATGACAGATTTCTCTCCCTGCCTCCCGCAGCTTCTCTCTGACTACAGCTCGAAAGTACCCCAGAAGTAGCTTGTCTTTCTGCACACAGTTCAAAGATTGCAGTAATGATAGGAAAAATGTCTGGTCCTATTTTTAGATGGAGTGACTTAAAATCCTGTCTGCTGCTACTTGGTGAACAAAAAGGAATTTTTCAACCATGGGTTACTCAGTCCGAGCTTCCCAAAGCGTCACTGCTCATGTATAACAGGGCTGTGATGTTAAATGTATGCTGAGTTGTTAAAGCACAGGTGAATGCGCCTGTGACTGCAGTGAGCCCTCTGTACAGCCAATCTTAGAACCCTGGGAACACGTTTAAGCACTTACGTGTCAGTACCTTTAAAGACTCCTTTCGGGTAGTGAATCGGTTAACCTTACAAGAGGTATTTCCTGGCTGGCAATGCAATAAACACGATTAAAAAAAGAGTGACACACATCCAGCCTACTGCAGCAGAGACTAACATGGGTGATGGAAAGAAGGGAGAGCAGGACTCACTATTCATTTTATCACCTGGATTTGCCAATGGAAATGATCAAGCTGGTGAAGAAGGAGTGTCCTAAGATGTGTCAAATCTTGGAGTGATATGGGCAGTTGAAAGCAATAGATTGCTAGATGAAACCAGGTAGAGAACATGGTCTAGAGGAGCTGGGGAAAGGGAACAGGCTTCACCAGGGTGGAAAACCTATAATGATACTAAGAGAGTAAGTGAGCCTTTGATAGTGTGTCATGAAGCAAAGAGAGGATGGTGGCTCTGCAGAGAGCCCTGTGGTGCCTGTAGTTCGTGATGTGTGGCCCACTGGGTTACATTTGCAGCAGCTGTTGTTTCCTTCCAAAAAAAGAAGAAATGAAGTAAGTTGAAGCAGAAGTGACGGGTGCTGGAAGTGCAGAAGGAAGAGGAAAGGGAATGCTCTGGGTTCAGCTCCAGCTCTCCAGGGCTCGATCTGCCCTTGTAATGGTGACGTACACGGAGGAAGAAATGTCTTGACATACTGGGAGAGCCAAGACCAAGAAAGAAAATCTCTGCTTGTAAATCTATAGACAGCTGAGGAATCAGCAGCAGGACAGGCTCCAAGGGTGTGGTGCCCCAGTCATTTTATTAGAAGATTTTATGGACCCACGTTTTGGCAAGAGGAAAGAAGCAGATCCTGTGGAAGGACTAACAAACATGCGTCTGTGTTTTGGCCTTGGGACATGGGTGCCATCAGCACTAAGTAGCTCCCACATAGCTTTGCCCATGGATGCTGTTCAGAAAGAGCTGTGGGCATTCTTGCTTATTGAGGCTTGAAAATATGGTGGATTTTGTTTGCATGTGTTGGGCAGAAGGGGATTCTGCAAAGGAAAAGGCCACCTTTGACAGCTGTGGATACAGATTGGTTTTTTTTCAGATAGCTGACTGTTGGTGTCACGTGTTGTGCTGCTGGTGTGAAACTTCAGACTGTTTTGCCAGCTCAGATCAAAAAGATACTTTCACAGTGCTTTTTATGTTCCTTATTTGCACTGATGTGGCACCTGCCAATCAAGATGACACAAAGAGATCTTTTAAACACCAGGTAGCAGTCATTAGCCTGTGTGCACTGCTTTGGCTTCCAGTTGCAAAATGCCATGATTGGTACTGACAGCCATTTCTAGAAGAGCTGAGCAGCTCTCATCTTAGAGACTTCCAGAGTCTGCTGTAGCAGGGCAACTTTTTTATTTGTGTGTGAATTAGAGTAATAAACTCCTCTGAACTCCCTCACAGGGCTATTCCAATTCCATGATTTTATTTTACTCCCTTCCTCTTCCTGCTTCAAAACTGTAGGATATCCTCTTGTATGTCCATCCATGTCTATAATAGACCTTCTGTATGCAGAAGAGATTGTGCTCTCCAACATAGACTGCCATGCTGGAAGAGCCTAACAAACAGTTTTCATGTGGTCAAAAGACTTTATTCTTAGTGGGCGAGAGCCCAGATCTCCAGCCTGCTGACAAGGGCAGTGCTTGGTCTGCTAATTCATCATGCTGATCAGGGAAGGTGTTGACCTACCATTGCAAGCACTCAAGCTTTTATTTTCCAGCTTGCCATATGCTCAGAAAGTAAAGCTGTCATTCTTTTTTATTTAATCATGTTTATTGCATTGCCAGCCAGGAAATACCTTTTGTAAGGTTAACCGATTCACTACCCAAAAGGAGTCTTTAAAGGTACTGACACGTAAGTGCTTAAACGTGTTCCCGGGGTTCTAAAATCGGCTGTACAGAGGGCTCACTGCAGTCACAGGCGCATTCACCTGTGCGTTAACAACTCAGCCTACATTTAACATCATAGCCCTGTTATACATGAGCAGGGACACTTTGGGAAGCCAGGAGTGAGTAACCCATGGTTGAAAAATCCCTTTTTGTTCACCAAAATCCTTCTCTACAGAGCAGAGATAAAAGAATGCCTAGTGCTATTTATCTCGTAAGAACTGGGAGTTCTTCTGAGGCACAAAGGGGTGATCAGGCTTTCTTTTTAAAATAACTATTAGGCTCTGCTCTTTGTCTTACAAAATCATAGAAAGTAGCAACCCAATGCAGAAAAAGTAAAAGTTGTTAGGCTTAGTGTGTATACAAGCAGTATGAAATTCAAGAGAGAGATCGTTACCTTACTGAGTTTATTCTGATGAGAATTTGTCTACATTCCTCTTCAAAAACCTATAGTGATGGAAATTCCTTTCGTTCTTCATGCCAATCTGCTCTAGGACTTTGCTGTTTTACTGCTAGAAAGCTTGCCTGAAACATAAATCTTCCTTGGTCCAGCTGATGCTTATTCTTCCTTTATATATTTGAAGAGCTCTACTGTCTTTTCCTCTGTCCTCCATGCAGGTCTCAGCTGAAGTCTTCCAGAGTTGTACCTAAAATTAGTCTTCTGCTAAGATGGTGAGAGCAAGAGCAGCGGCAAGATGCTTCTATGCCCACGAGACCTCGAGTGCTAGACTGGTTTCCAAAATTACCATTGCTTTCATTGTTTCTCTTCAGGACACTCATCAATGGATGGGTCAGCTGCATTTGCAATCTTAACGAGTTTGACACTCCTTTAGGGCTCCTGTTCAAAGTGCCCATATTCCCCAGGCTTGATCTCAACAGGTGGATTTGGTGTTACAGTCCCGGTTTGGTGACCATCAGTGAGGAGCAAAGGGCAGAGAGTTTGGAATGAGCATCCTCAGGGAAAGCAAATGACCAGGAAGCTGTGTTGCTCTCCAGCAAGCTCCGGTAAGCCCTAGTCACAACCTTGACTCTGAAACATTCAAAGGTGTTCTTGTGATTGCTATTTTCACCTCGTTTTGCCAAGACTGGTACAGCAACGGTGTGTTTCACTCTTGCAGTGAAAATCAAAGACCTTTCCCATTCATATTTCCTTTTCCTGTCAGTGAGGACCCCTGGAGTAGCCTGAGACTTTCCATCGTGGAAGACCCAGACTCTCCCACCTGCTGATCCCTGTCCTTCAGATTTCTCTTCTGGTTCTCTGGGACCTGTTTGGAAGCACAAAGTGGAGGAAATGCAGTGTGTCTTCTGCTCAGCTGTTGCCAGAACTGCAGATGTTAAAGGCTGAACAGGTCTTGAGTGTTAGCATGGACCAGTTGCTGTTTGTCTGAGCCACAGAAATAAAGGTCCAGCTTGCTCTGTCTCATATCACAGTGCAAAAGACAACAATGAGAAAGATTCTGAGGTGTTGGTAGATACATGACTGCTATCACTTTGATTATAGTCCCCCAAATATGCAGATTAGACAGAAAAACATTGGCATTAGAAGATTTCCTCAGGGTGTTTCTTGTGAAGGGGGTAGGATCATGAGCACAAAAATGCCTCATGCTATGAAGGTTTTTAGATTGCCCTTACTGTAATGTCTTGTATCTTGTGGTAGCTGTTTACATGACATCTGTTTTTTATCTGTCTGGACCTCTCCTCCTGGGTAGCTATGCGGGCTGTGTCTCCTCAGTGCTGTGTGTCACAGAAAATAGATGGAGAACGTGATGCTTGGGGCAGCAAGTGGGTACCTTGTGGCAGCCTCCCTGTCCTGTAGGAGGGAGTCTCCTCCACACTCCCCAGCCAGCTGTTTGTCTTGACTCAGTGGGCTTTTCATGGGTTGTATAAAACTAGTGTGTTCGATCAGCAGAGCTTTTGACCATGGTCTTCATGCCAAGGTTTGATGAAGCCTTTTTGGCATCTATGAAGGTCTGGAGAGGATATTAATTTCCTGACTTTATCTTTTCTGAGAAACTAATATTAAAGGGAGGGGGGGAGAAGGCAGAGGAGGAAAGGCAGGAGTGGTTTACAGTAGCCTGCATTGCTGCTGAGAAGATGCCTGAATCATGTGCTTTTTTATGCTCAGGTATCATTCATTGCTGTTAAACTAGAAGTGACAAATTTATGGCTTGCCATCATCTATCTGAGTGAAGAGAGGGTTTGGAGATGCTGCTGTAATGGGAAACACTGCTCAAAGATCCTGCTGTGGGAGCTTGGAAGTGAATTACAGGGTCGAAGAAGCAAAGAGTTATGCCACAGGGTGATTGTGGTATGCACGTTCATCCCAAGAACCCCCCACCGAGCTCGTACACTTGTCAGCTCTCTTCTGTTCACCAGTATAGCATCTGTACTGGTTTTGCCTAATGCTGTGTCTGTTGAACAGCATGAGGGTAGGGGAGCGACCTGTAACTATTTCTGCAGCCTCAGACTGTAACATCTTGTTTGAGCAGCGACTGCTGTGTGCAGCGTTGAATTCATATGGAAGCACCTGCCTGGCCCCCGTGAGACGACTCTTAAGACTCTTCAGCGCCCAGTGAGGTAGCTGGGCTTTGGCCATCTGCCCTTCCCCTTCAGCATCACTGCGTAAATAGCAGAGACATCCTGCCTGCGTGGACTATCTCCATCACAAGCCGGTAGCCCTGAAGTACGATGCTTTCCAACGTGTTGCCCCATGCTCTGCTGTTAAAGATGGTTGAGATACCGTACAACTTTGGGCAGCTGGGGTCCACCAGCTCAGATACCATGGTGTCAATTTTGATGCAGGTGAGCTTCTCGCACACGATCCATCTGCCTGATTTCCCAGGCCTCGCTGTATGTGGATCATCCCAAAGCCCGAGTTTCTGGTAAAACAGCCTAGCTGCCCCTGAAAGCTGCTGTAATGCACTCAAAAAGCTGCTGAGAGGGACAGATGCACACCCTGACATTTTGTCCCGTATTTCTTAATTTCTCCCATTCTTTAGTTTGGTTTTTTTTGCCCCAGCTTTCTCCACCCGTGGCCTTGCAGCTCTGCTTGTACACAGATTTTAAGGCTGTGACGCAAAATGAGTGTCAGTCTCTTCTCCCAGGTAAGAAAAAGGAAATGGCCTCAAGTTGCACCAGGGGAGGGGAAGGTTAGATTGGGTATTGGGAAAAATTTCTTCACTGAAAGGGTTGTAAAGCCCTGGAACAGGCCCAGGGAAGTGGTGGAGTCGCCATCCCTGGAGGTGTTGAAAAGACCTGTAGATGTGGTGCTTGAGGACACGGTTTTTAGAGCTGGGTTAACAGTTGGATTCGACGGTCTTCAGATGTACGATTCTATGAAATATTGACGCTCCTGGCGGTGGGTGAGCTAGTCCTCTTGACTGTCCCTGAAGTGACAATTTTGTTCGAGGGAAAATAATAATAACAGTAGTCATACATCATAAAATTAATACACTCGAGTTTTTGCAGTCCAAGTGCGGCAACCGGGAGAGGGAGCGGGTTCTCCGCCCCCGACGGACCCCCCAGCCCCGCCCGGCCCGGGCCGCGGGATGCCGCGG
>VWZK01000502.1:104709-134504 GCA_013396935.1 Baryphthengus martii
GGGCTCCCTGGCGGGCAGGCAGCCGGTGCGACCGCCTCGGGCACCAACCGAGCCTCCCCGTGTATACAGGTACTTTCTAGTTGCTTGTGTAGCAAGTTACCGCATCGTCTCCAGGAAATCTCCAGCTGCTCCCTCCATCCCTTTTCCAGAGTTCTTCATTCGCGTGTTAGACGGTACTCGGTCGTTTAGGAGCTCATTGAAACCTTTTTTAACCGTTTGCTTTTTCAAAGAGCTTCTGTCATCCCTGATACCTGAATTCGAAGGGAGTATGAACTCGTGTTTTCTCTTGGGATGTTACTCTTGGTGTGGCTGTTACTCCTTTTGATGTCAGCTATCAGCGTATGTTGTGGTCCTGTGAATTGCTTCTCTGCTGGGAAACTGGCAATCGATACCTTGTTAGTCTTGTTCCATTTACAGATAAGTTTGTGCAAAGTCCTGTTTTCTTAATGTTGTAGGCTCGAAAAAAAGGAATTTTCGTTGTGTGAGGTGTTCTTGGTCTTCTTTTTGAGCTGGGGCTTTGCCCTGCAAATGCTCTCTGAGCTGTTCCTTGGTGTCACTCAGTGACAGCTTCCCTTGTCATCAGCTCTCTCCTGACTGCTTTGAGGGCACTTGTAGCCCATATCTGCTCCCATAGATGAGCTCTGTCAAAGCAGTCTGTCAGAACCTCTCTGTCTTGTCTAGCAGGTTGTGTGTTCTGAGCGGTGGATTGTATTCCCAAATTTTTCTTCCCAAACTCTTCTCTCAACAGAGTTCTTTTTGCACAAATTATTCCCTTGATCAGCAAGTTGTTTGTGATTTGATACATGATTTGGTGATTGTTTTTTTAAAATTCTTGTTAATCAATATGGGACCCAGTCCACCCAAACATGTTTTACTGTATTTTTTGTCTGCTTCTAAGTGGTAACAACTCATCTCTCTCTCTTTCCAGTGAAACTAGTTGTTAGCGATACAGCTATGGTTCAGACTTGGAGAGCCACAGGTGATGTGCTTTGGCCTTCCAGTCTGGAAATGTATTATCCTCAAAAGCGTGGCATTGTCTCTGGTGTGCCTCACTTGCACCTCCAACTGTTGGGTATATCAAGTACACGGGGGATGAGGAGTGCTCCTCTAAGGGCAACAAAGAGAACATTTGCTTTAATTGACTTGCCTATATCAGATGGGGAAGTTGTGACAGAAGATGAAAAAAAAAAATGTTTCTCCAACCTGCCTTTGCTGTAAGACCCTTTCTTTCTTCTGCAGTCCCATCATCTTCCAGGCTCTCAGCCTCTCACGTCTGTGTGTACACAGAGAACAGCCTGGATTGCCAACAGCAGTCTCTCTTTGTTGTACATCCTCACCTCCTCTCCTAGTGGGCAGCAAAATCTTGCGTGATTATTCCAGTCAATTCAATTCAGTCAGGATCAAATGCAGAAATGATCTTTATATTCTGACCTCTCAATGTTTTCCTCTAATATTTTCCTGGTGTCTTCTTTCCAATAGAAAGGAAGGAGTGAACATGACCTCTGGAGATCACACAGTCCCTTTCTGGAGCCTAGGACCAGGCTTGTGTTTCTGACAGTGCTGGCACCTAGCTGTCTGTGGCAGAGGCTACCAGGCCACCTAGCCCAGCAGTGCTTTGGCTTTCCTGTTGTCTGACCTGAGGTTCCAGTACTGCAGTTAAAGTCTGCCTTTCTCCCTCAGGCTGTGTGGAGGACAGTTCGGTGCCTTCTGCTTTGCTGCAGCCTTTTTCACCAGTGAGTGGGTACCAGCTTCCTCAAGTTTCAGTCTTCTTTTCTGTAGAAGAAAGAGACTCTGGCCCTTTGGTCTGTCCTGGCTGGCTGTGCTCCCTGGCTCTCTGATCCAGTTTCTCTCCATGTGGACTGTATGAACCTCAAGTGCAGAGCACTTAGGGAACAACACTCCTTACACGCCATGTACTTAACCTGTGCGCTGAATCACTCCAGTTTTTAAAGTCAGCCCCCAAACAAAGAAAACAGGACTTGTACCACAGGGACCCATGTTAGACCCTGCCTCTACTCCTCCCTCTACCTTGCATTGGCAGCCTTCTTCCTTTTCCAGTAGTAGACCATCAGCAGAGCTCGGCAGGTTGTCAGTGCTGCAAATGCCATCCCAAAGGGTTAGATCAGCCAAGATTAATGCGTGAAGAGATCTGTTTCTGTGAGATGAGATGAAGACAACTCTAATGGAGTTACTCCTCTAAGATGGGCTGTGTCAAGGCTGTTGCCTAATACCTGTGTAGGATGTCTGTCGTGCTCTGTTCCTGATGTGCTGTAGCAATGATAACTTCCTTGGACCTGAGTTTCTCCTCCAGTGGGACAGTGTATTTGTCTAGACGCATGACTGGTGATGATTGCAAACTTACTGTGAGAAGCTCAGGTGGCCAGCATGTTTTTCAAGAGAAAGATTTTATGGTTTGTGGAAACAGAGCTGGCACTGTGAGACTTGGGGTGATATCTCCATTGCTGCTATAGGCGCAGGTTCCTCAGCACGGTCTTGAGGCTGTAGATTGTATGCAGGCTTTTAGCCCATTCTGAAGACAAACTGCTGCTCCACTTACGTGTTTTCCAAAGCTGCTGTTAAAACTATAGTGCTTTACTTCCCTTGCTTTTTTTTTTTCCTTTTTTTTTTTTTTTCCTGCAGGCTAATGGCTGTGACCTAGAGGCTGTGATGGATTTAGATCTGGCAGGTTCCAAAGTGAAAGCTTGCCAGTTCCTCACTCCTGCAGCTCATGCCCTGAGGTTGAGTGCAGACTGTCAATGGTTGATCTGCTAGACTGAGAGTGAAAAGCCTGGCACACGCTCCTCTCTGTTGCATTAGGTCAGGGTGTAATAATCTCCAGCAGCAAGGCAGGATGGACAGCACAGGGCAGTAACCTCCTCAATCACTGCCACTTCTGAGCTACTGGTATAAATGTGTGCCCAGTTACCAGGGCTCCGCTGATGGGCTACTACTCTACTGCTGCTCAATATCTTAACTCCAGGAATCCAGGATTTCCTTTTCCTAATCTGAGGCTGCTTTCCTGCCCTTTTTATTAGGGTAAAAAGACAGGGGAAAATGCCTGAATGGCTGATAAAGGGACAGTCCAGGCAGGGCTTCACCGCTGGTTTGAGTTGCCAGCGGAGGTGAGATAATGCTGACTCTGCTGGGCGAGTTTTGCTGAGTGTTGTGGCAGGTCACTGGTGCTTTTCAAAGGGAATAGTACAAAGTTTCCTGCCCAGATCTGCTCTGTTATATACGAAAAAAGTCATAAGCCTGACATATGTTTCAACTAGATCTGCTGCTCAGAGGGTCCAGCTAAGGATACCCAGGCCAAGGTGCAGCTCTGAGTGAGGCTGCCTGACAGACAGGCAGCGGGATGAGCTATGGATGTCTGGTAAAATAAACACATCCTTCTGGGGCTTCTCAGGCAAACTGGAACCAAAGGAATTAAATAGACTGTAATTTGTTCTGGTAGTTATTTTGATGCAAGCTTATAGGAGGTGAAAAGCAGAATTTCAGGTTCAAAGTGACTTCTGGAGATGGTGTAGTCCAACTTAAGTCAGCAAGAGGAGATGTGAGAAGTAAATAGAAAGGAGAGCTGGGCACTCAGTAACTTGTCCCCTGGATGATTACAGGCTCAATAACTCCTTCTCTCCAGTGACAAGCCTGTGATGAGGCCCTTTTCCACTTGCTAAATTGGCAGATGAAGAGGAAAAAGCTATGATTTGTTCACAGCATCTTGGTTCCTGTGTACTTTGGCTCCTTGTGTGGTACCTCCTGCCCTTTGTGAGATGGAGATGCAGTGTTGCTTTCCAAGGCCTGATGTTTCCCTCGGTAGCTCATCTTGAGGGGTCCACTGAGGGTGTCCTGTGTTGGAATCACCTGTTTCTGTCTGCTCTGGCTAGGCAGTTTATTCTTGGATGACATGTTCCTATCTATAGGCTGACCGAGTCCAGCCCGGCATGGGCCAGCCTGCAAGTCTTGACTTCCAGGCCAAACATATGATGTAGGTGCTTGCGACAGGAGACAGACACATCTGCCTGCCTAGCCATGTGCTACTGAGGCAGAGGCCAAAAAGGTCTAGGGCTCCACTGCCTGTGTGTGTCTCAAGAACCCTTTCGGAGAGTTTGCATTGCTGAGTAGAGCCAGACTGAGAAGGAGTTGCATATAGGTATAAGTGAGCCTTGAAAGCAAGTTCAGCTTCTTTCCATGAGACTTTGATCAGAGCAGTGGCTTTTGCTCTGGCCTGTTGCTTACAGTGTTCCTGAGCAGGCAGAGTCTAGTGTTGGGAGGATACAAAATGGGAGCGAGGCTCTGGAAGGGAGATTGCACCTGGAAAGTGAGTTAGTCCCTATGGATTTTGTGGAGTGCTTGGAACGTGAGCTCAGAAGGGGAAGAACTGAGGCAAGAGGTGTGAAGGGGCACCATTAGGGAACTGGACAGTAGTCCTATCTCTCCTGTGTCTTTATCACTGGAAAAGTTGTTAGAGAAGCAGTTTGGCAATGATAGCCAAGCTTTTTCCTGTTAAACCACTGCTCCTTCAAGAGTGGATGCTGCTTGCCTAGTCACAAGGTACCACTGCGTCCATGTTCCTGCTCCACCTGCTGATTTGATCCGCCAGCTTCTAAATGCCTAGTTGTGGTGGGTTGACCTTGGCTGAGCACCAGGTACCCACCAAGTCGCTCTATCACTCCCCCCTACTTCCCTCAGCACAAGGGAGGAGGGAATAAGATGGGAGTCTGTGGGGTACAATAAAGGCACTTTAATAGGAAAATGCAAAAAGCAAGCCGCTTGTGGGCAAAGCGAAGCAAAACAAGATTTTTTTTCTCTGCTTCTCATCAGCAGGTGATGTCTGGCCTTTCCTGGGAAGCAGGGCTCTGGTATGCATAGAGGTTGCTCGGAGGACAAACGTCTTCACAAACGAATGACCCCACCCTCCTCCTCCTTCTCTCGCTTTTATACTTGAGCTGATGTCATATGCTGTGGAATATCTCTTTGGTCAGTTTGGGTCAGCTGTCCTGACTGTGTCCCCTACCAAGATCTTGCCCACCCCATCTCACTGGGTGGGGAAGATGTTGGAAAACCAGCCTTGGTGCTGTGTAAGTGCTGCTCAGCAGCAGCCACAACAGGGACATCTTATCTACCTCCCAATAGAAAGCACAGCATCAGAAGAGCTGCTCTGGGGAACATTAACTCCAGCTCAGTCAAACCCAATACACCTATACCAGAGGTCTCACAACCTGAGCAGTGTCCTGAGAGAAACTCTTGTAGAGAGATGTAAAATGGGCTTCGCTGTTGTTCTGCTTCTCCTAGGTTTCCCTCTGTGTTGACACACCACCTTCTGTTCTGGAGGCAGCAAATTTCATTGGGGTTTTGGTGCAAACATCTGAAGTTACGTGCAGACATATCTGTGGACAGCTGTTGGGGACTGAAAGCCTTGAGGGGGGGGGTAGTCAAATTAGAAAGGAGAGAGAGGATTTCTTGAATATTCCTTGGGTTTTGAGCGGGATGCGGATGGTGTTTTCTCTCTTGGGAGCACAGACCTGTCATGTTAGCAGGGTGACTTGAAAGCCCTTTGCAGGCTGTGCTGTGGATCCAGCCCGCTCAGCTCTTGATGAGGGCCTTCCTGCAATCTCACAACTGGTCCTGCTTGGTTCAGCAAGGGAAGGAGCACTGGCAGAGTATATGCCAACTTGCTCTTTGCTTCAGAATCTCAGATTCCTGCAGAGGAATCTCATCTGTGTCTTACACGTTTTCCATAAAGGTTTGAAGCCTCTGAGCTGCCGTGGAAAGCTTAAGTGAGCTGCAGTGAAGCTGTGATGAAGGTACCAGTGCCTTTGGCATGGGGTCTGAGTTGTAGAAGATGGTGATAGGAGCCAACAGCTTACCCAAGGGCAGTCAGTATGGTGATAGTGCTGGGAGCTGAAGCCTGATGTCCTGACATTAGAAGCTACGTGGGCTTCCAGAAAAGAAAGTTTCCTTCCTCATTTCCTTGCTACCAATACTTATATGTGTGCTTTGAGAAAAGGGTCTGGGACATAGCCGAGTCTGTGAATTCCTCAATGCTGATGCAAACATTTCTAGAGGAAGCAGAAAGCTCTCACCAGCAATCCTTCTGATGTTTTTTCCCCAGTAGGTTGCAGGAAGGGTTAAATGCTCAAGGAGGAAGTTGGCTGAGTCTTTTTGGGTGGTCTGGGAAAGAATGGGAGAACAGACTATTCAGTCTTTAATTTACCTGCTTTGGGGAGGTGACAGCAGTTACAGAACAGAAAACAGGTGGGTGAGGACACTGGAGACACTGTCTTTATATGGATTCAGTGGTGCAGCTGTTGGGAAGGCTGTACTTGCAGTGAGGTAGAGCTGCAGCAGGAGCTTCCTCCTCAAAGGGAAGGTTTAAGGTGCCTTCCATTACAGTCCTAGCCAAGCAGAAGCTAATGGTTGTGGCTTAAAAGAAAAATAACCACCAACCATTTTCTTGCAGCTGATATTCCCAGGTAGAGAAGCCGTTGGCCTGGGAAACTTGAGAGCAAAACCTTATTATCACTGGGAAAAGGAGCACTTGAGATCCAAGTCTGAAGTCCTTCCGGTGTTTAGCTATTTGAGATCTGACAAAAACTTGCTTCATCTTTGATGCTTCTTGGTGTGTATTGGATCTGCTTGTCCTGCATGAGATGTAACACAGAATCACAGAATGTTAGGGGTTAGAAGGGACCTTAGAAGATCATTGAGTCCAACCTCTCTGCCAGTGCAGGAACCTAGAGTAGGTCACACAGGAATGCGTCCAGGTGGGTTTTGAATGTCTGCAGAGAAGGAGACTCCACAACCTCTCTGGGCAGCCTGTTCCAGTGCTCTACCTACACCTTGGGATTTAGCAGTGGATGGGACAAAGGAAAGCAATTTAGGACAGGGGGCTTTTTTTAATTAAAGAACGGTGGTGGAGTGGGGAAGAGGTACTTGAAACTATCATGGATACTTCTCCATTAAGGCCTTGTAGAGCTTTTATTGAACTTTGTAGTCTGGGTGAAGTTCACAGGTGTATGTCCTTGACTATGGCCTGTGCAGATCTGATCAGTGAAGGCTGCTCTTTCCTCAGGTGTTCTGTGTCATAAAATGAGCGAATCACAGCACCCCAGACAAAGGCATTTAGAAACTCTGCTGCAAGTCTTCCAGGCTTCAAAAGGCCACAAAGCCAAGGAATTTGTTTTGAGGCACTTCCCACTTTTGTAATTACCTTCTACTTTGGCAGATATGCTTGGAGTTTTTATTTTCTTCCTGTCCTAACCTCTTGTGTAGTGTGCCTACGCTTTGCTGGATGGCTAATGCAAGAACTAGCTGCATTTTCCTGGTAAGCCACCTCTCTTTTACTGCTCTAACTGTGCCTATGGGTGTTTCCCAGGTGAGTGGCTGCTGCTTCAGTCTGGGGAAGAGCTGTGGGCCTACAAATGCCCACAGCAGTGTGTTCAGGCACCCACGTTTGTACTTGGGAAATTGCAGGCACTGTTTACCTTATATGTTGCATTTTCTAGTCTCTTTCCTCTAATACATTTGTTTCTGGTTTTGATTTTCTGGTTGTTTTATTTGTTTTGTGTTGTGGTTTTTTTGTTTGTTTGGTTTTTTTTGTTTGTCTGTTTGGGTTTTTTTTGGTTTTGTTTTTTTTTTTTTTACATTACCTTTGCTACAGAGACCCTTATTCTCTCTACCTGCTTTCCTGTGTTTCCTATAGATCCATGTTGGCTGTTCCCCTGTTGTCTTTCTCCTGGAGCAATCTCCAGTCCCTGCCTGGATGATAGCTCAAGTCCTTCTCTGCTTGCATGCTTCAGGCTTTCTCCCCAGGCTGTGGGGTACCTCATCTCCTTTCCCACCCCAGCAGTGACTCATGCTGTTCTCCCAATGATCAGTAGGTTCTTTGATCCTTGCTCACCTCACAGCAGGCCTGTGCTATAGTGCGCGTTGAAGTGCTTCTGTATTGTGGTTGATCAACCCGTTCTGTGCAATAGGCTGTTTGCTGTAATAGCTGGACTGCTGTGCCAGTCTTTCCTTTCCTCCAAGAAACCAGAGGGAAGTGGTGGGGCCAGCTTTCACAAATCAGAGTCCAGAGCTGCTTGTACCAAGGAGACGTTGCTTGGTGCGGCCTTCCAGTACCTGAAGAGGGCCTACAGGAGAGCTGGAGAGGGACTTTTTATAAGGGCTTATGGTGATAGGACAAGGGGCAATGGTTTTAAACTAGAACAGGGTAGATTTAGATGAGACATTAGGAAGAAGTCCTTTACTATGAGGATGGTGAGACACTAGAGTGGGTTGCCCAGAAAACCTGTGGATGCCTCATCCCTGAAGGTGTTTAAGACCAGGCTGGATGAGGCTCTAAGCAACCTGGTGTAGTGGGAGGTGTCCCTGCCCACAGCAGGGGGATTGGAACTAGATGACCTTTAAAGTCCCTTCCAACTTAAGCCATTCTATGAGTGGGGAGAACACTGATGTGATAGGGTCTTCTTGGAGATGGGCAACCTTGGAAAGAAGGAGGCACCTCTGACACTGAATGACCTGGTTGTCCTGGATCACAAATATTACAAGTACAAACCTGCAACAAAACTGCTTTCACCTAGTGCTGAAATGTGCTTTCACTGCTCAGAAGGGATGGATGATTGAGCAGAAACTGGCTATTGTTTTGATTCAGCTACTAAGTCGTCTTGGTTTTTTTGTTGTTTTTTCTTCCCCTTCCTTTGTTGTAGCTGAGCTCCCAGAAATGCTGATCTCTAAGGGTGCCTCTACTTTGATGTTCAGATCTACTCTAGCACCTCCTGAACAGGAAGGTTTCCTGTCAATAGAAACTGCTTAAATGTGCAAGGAAGCCCTTGATTAAAGAACTCTCAATGATTGATTGCTTTTTCTTGGCCAGTTTGTATCAGCCCAACTTGGAATGGAGAGAAATGTTTAACTGTGTGTTGAGAAGTAAGCCCATGTGAAACCCCAGCTGTTGGTAAATCACCCTCTGGTTTGACTGATTTGCTGGAGACCAGCAGCTGCTGCCAGTCCATGAATCAGCTCTGCTTTAGACCTGAACAGAAATTTACATCCTCTCAAGTCATTTTGTCTTTGTGCAAATGTCAGCACCTGAGCAAAAAGCATTTGTCTAACCTCCCTATTCACAAACCCCAAAGCTATTTGCAGATTACAACGTACCACAGCATTCTAGACAGAAATTCAAGTCTGCTGAGCGTTTTATCTCCTCCTGTTGATCATTTGTATTGGAGTATGGTTGAGTACTGTTACTTCCTTGTTAGAAGCTGGTTGATATGGTCCTGGGGGGTGCTGAGAATTACCTTGCTCCATTTCTTGTATTGTAGCTGTGGATGTTGTCAGTCTTCCACTCTGCATCAGCACAATTTTGAACTTGGATAGTATTGCCTGTGAATAACATTGTGCGATTAGCAGCGTTTTCATTTGCTCAGAACTTCAGCAAAATTAGCTGGCTTGGTTGGTGTTTTGCACGTTGAATTTCAGGTGAGACCTGCTGAGGGCTGTTCATTCATTTCAGAGAGCAGAAGCTGGAGGAGAGAGATTATTTACAAACTGTGGCCTGCCTCCCACTAGCAGTGGCTGTACCTGACAAAAGGGCCTGTTTCTGCTCCAGGGGCAAGATATCTATCTGTTGTGGAAATAGAGGACTGTCTGCACTGGTGTGTGTGTTGGCAGGATGCTGTGTGATGAAGGTATTGCTTTGGTAAGGCATTGGTTTTGCTTTAAAATTCCCCAGATATGAAAATGCATCGGGCTTGCAAAATCAAAACTCCCTCTCACAGAAATGCCAGCATTAGGGGTATTTTGGAGCTTGTGATGTAGCTCCTTGGGCATGAAGGTAGAACTGGAACGGTATGACGTGGAACTCTGTCTCAAACAGCTATCCTGTGCAATGAGGACTGTGTGAAATATGGGTAACAAAGGGGATTTTGGGCTGCATTATCCACGTCTCTGTTGCAGAAGTTGGGTAGTGGGTAACAAGGCAATTGCTGCAGGAGAAGCTTGGACAGCTGCATGGCAGAGGTGATTGAGCTGTACTGGAGTTAAGAGGCCCCAGACTGAGAATCAGCAGTTGGTAAATGATTCTGGTAAGCAGTGAGGGAACCTAATACAGTGACCTACAAGTTAGGTCACTTGAAAAGCATGGAAGTCATGCACCTGCATTTCCCTTACTGAGTATCTTGGGCCTAGATAGAGCTATTGTTTGAGTGGCCTGTCGTCAGTAGCTCGAGTTGGATGTGGGCAAAGGAGTGATAAGCCAGCAAGGTTTGTGGTTTTGTTTTTTTTTTTTTGTTTGTTTGTTTTTTTATGGAGCCTGTCAGTAGGGCTTCAGTCAGAAGAAACTGCAGTTCAAAGTTATATGCACTTGCCTTTGGATGTGTTTGATGCTCCAGAGGTCTAGTTCAGGTTTCTGTGCCACCAGATCTTGTGCTCTGCTGTTGTCCAGATCCTTCTCCGTTGGTTTGTCTACTGTCTATGTTTTCCCAACAAGAGTAAAGCTCAGCTTTTTAACTAAAAGTGAACTTTGGGAACTGGCCACTGGGCCAGGCATCTTCTGAGTTATTTGCAGTGTGACTTCTGGTGCAGTCTTTTTTCTGTGTGGTTCTGTTGCAGATAACTCATTTTAGAGACCTATAGACCATTCTGTTTTGTCCATGCTGGTGCTGTGGACCTGGGAAGGCAGAGATGTTCTGAATCTTGAGGCTGACCCTTTGGGGTGAGGGGGCCTGGGGTGGCCTGTTGGACTGGTTTTGTCCTGGAAAAGAAGCCTGTTATTTGCTGTGCTGTTGACGTTGGAAGTGTATTTTGCTCAGTGACACTTTGAGCTGCAGCTGGTCCATGTATCAAGCTGCCGCTGTGTTGTGCAGTTGACTGCTGCCTGGATTTAATCTCGAACCTTTGATTGTTCTTGAAAGCATGTTCTAGGGATTGCATTCCCACCCACATGGCTCCTGTGACCCCTTCCATTTCCTGGGTGTCTAAGTACAGAACAGAAAAGATTCATTAACCTGGCAAGTAACCTCTTTTTATGGGGGAAGTGATTTTGTGTCACGCTCTGTTAAATCCTATTGATTTCTGTTTTTCCCCTCTTTGGCCTCTTCTGCCATATATTCTCTTCTTTGTCATGCTTCAGTAAGAAGGTGATATGTGATATGCTGGGGTTTTTTTGCTGTTTCTGGGGCGGAGAGCTGAGATCTCCTAAGGCCATTGCTCGAGTGCCCAAGTCTCTGCATTTTCTTGGAAAGCTTTGTTGTCAAGGTAAACTGCTGGTTAGTAATGGGATGTTGACATGAGGAGTAAAACCTCCTGGCTTCCTTCTTTTTTTCTTGACATTGAGAAGAGCGTTTTCTGTCCTTTTGCCCTCTGCCCATTGCACAATCCCTCATCTCCCAGCATAGATGTGACATGTTTGTCATGGGATTTGCAAGCACATGTGTAATGGAGGCTCTCAAACCATCAAGTGTGCCTGCTCTTTCTGTTCTCCTTGATGGTGTCGGTGGCTGGGTCCTGATGCTTTGGTGGTGCTCATGTATTTCATAGCTACATCTCTGCTTGCTGTGAAGTGGAAGGAGCTGCCAGGTTTGTGCTGTCTCACTGGCTCATCGTTATGAAGGTAGATCGTGACAAGTGTGAGCAGAAGAGGCATGTCCTTGCAGCTGGATGGGAGGGCATAGAGATGTCCTGTTGCAGGAGGAACAGGACATTCAATGAAAAATTTCACACAGGGAATGGGACAAGTGTTTTCTTCCCACCAAGTTCCCCTCCTCCTGTGCACATCTGTATAGTCCTTCCTCTGGACAGTAGTCCTTATGCTCATGTAGCTATTGGAAAGATAAAATATTACAAGAGTAAATGCTAAATACATGCTTTCTGAGCAGGGTACCTCAGTTTTGAGAAGGCTGTTGCTGTTTACTAATGTATTTGACTTTTAGACAGAGCCTTTCTTTGATTCAAGGCATACATTTCACTAGTTGGAGAAATATTTTTCCTTCAGAAAGTACACTTTCACCTTTTGTATCAATTTCTCAGCTTTCGTGGTTCTTACTAAATACCTCTTCTTTATGTATGAATACTTTACGGTAGTCCTGTGGAGGAGTATTGCCACTGAAGTGTCAAAACTTAAAATCTAAGGGAGCATTGTTGGGTTTTTTTAGACTTTAATATTGTTAGAGGAAGCTGTGTTTTGGAAAAGCGGTTGGCCTTTGCACTGCCTGTCCTATTGCTGCTCAGGTTCAGCTGATCAGAACGAGGAGCTCTGCCCAAAAGGAGAAATCAAGCTCACTGTGCAAGGTTTGTCATCTAGGTTGTCCTAAAGCAATGTGCGTGAAGAACAGATCCTATCGGTTTACAAATCTTACGCTGAATTTTCCCTGAAAGAGGCAATTAAACCCTGAGGGGTCAGCGAAGGGCTATGAGCTCTGTTTGCAGGCCAAGCAGACTGATCCATAGTGATGTGGAGTGGAGAGTTGTGCTCCTAGCTCTGTGTGACAGGGCCTGGCTGTTTGGTGCCAGGCTGTTTGAAGACTTGCTTTCATAGTTCACTATGTTATGTGGGAGAAGTGGGAAAAGCCAATGGGACATTTTTGTAGGGAAAGAAGGTAGATACTTTAGTGAGGAGAATACACCAGGAAACTCCTGAAGGCCTTAGCGGGTCATAGGCTTCACTTCTTGTTGTGGGGAAAAAAACCAAGAAGCTCAAGAGTCTTAAAATACATTTGAATCAGCATTTAAAATAGTTTTCCTCGTTTTGCTTTCAAGGCTTTGAACCTCCAGTTTCTGGTATTTGTTTTGTTTTAAAAAAGTTTCCTTACATCCTTCATTAACCTCAGAGGCTCTTAGCATACCTTGAAAGGGGGGACAGTAATCTGTACATGTTAGTGCAAGTTGGAGTAGAGGCTTTGGAAGGTCTTGAAGCAAAACTGGGAAATATAGCAATGTTGCTATCAGCAGAAGGTGGCCCTGTTGAAGGAGCAACTGGATGTGGAGCTGGCTAGGAAGTCTTGGGACTCTTTAAAATATACTTTGGAAGGATGTTTGCTATCCGGTATGCATGCAGGGCTGGAATTTTAGGACTGCTCCCTGCAGGACTGTTTTCAGAATGCCAGAGTGCCCTCTCAGTCAATATGAAGGTTCAAGGGGTTGTGTTTAGGGGTGTGCAGGTCTTCCTTCCCGTGTAAGGAGTGGACCTCTCCTCTGCTCCATGGTGCTGCTGTGTGATGCAGGTAGCTGCTGCTTCCTTGAGAGCTGGCCTGAGGATGCCCTCCCACTCAGGTCTGAGGGATGACTTTGAACATGCCCGTTAATTTACTTGCAGTGTGAAGGGGATGACTAGAGGAGGTGCGTGCCATTGCTCCCTCATCGCCTGTCCTCTCCAGGGAAATGTCTAACAGATTGGGATGGGAGGTTATGAAAGGAAGGAGGGTGTAGGAAGGGGATGTCCTCTGGAGAGAGAAACTCTGGGATGAGTGATGTCCTGGAGGGACTGAAGATGAATGATGGGGTTGTGTTGCAGCTGGTGCCTCTTCCCTCCTCCTTCTGCTGGTGGTGAGGCAGAGAGGATGATGGACACACCAGAAGTCCTGTGCATCCTGGGGCTCTTGTTACTTATTACCAAAAACCTGCCAGCAACCTCCGTTACGTTGTCACAAGCCAAGGTCCTAGCATTGTCTCCATCCCCCTGCCTTGCCCTTAATTTTGCTTACATGCATGAATGCAGAGTCCTGAAATTCAGGTTCATGGTTCCAAAGTTCATGGTCTTGGGAATAAACAAAAAACTATTGTGGTGGCTGAGAGCTGGGTACCCCATTAACCCAGAATCATGAATATTTATCACGCTGGATTACAAAAGAACATAGAGACTATATTGTATTTCCTATAACTTTATTTCCATGGCATCTTTTCTTGGTGGATCACTTTAATGTAATCTTTGCTTATTTAGTTGCACACTTTAAGCCGATTAACTTTTTACTAATAAAATGTGTGTTGATTCCCTTTGTCCCAGCTCCTGTTTGTTTGTACCTACACTCCTGTGACAAAGAGTCACAGAGAACTGCTTTAAGCTCTGCTAAATCCCCCTGCTGGATGCTTTGACCGAGCTGAATGTGTCTGGGGGTGATTTCAGCCTCGCTTTTTCTCTCTGGCTGCCTGGAAGTTGGGCTCTGCAAAGCAAGCTCTTCTGAACGCCCCTCCATTTCTGAAACCCTTTGTAGTGCTTTAGGGTTTGGCAGGAACGATTGAGCCTGTTATTGTCATTCTCTCAGCTGGGTCACAATAAAACTACTAGTGGGGGGAATCGGAGAAGCTTTCCAGCCATGAAAACTGATCTGTGACTCTGCACGTGCAGTTGTTTCCCAGCTGGTAACGATGTTATTGCTTCCTTGCTTACGTACCTTGCCCTGTCATTCAGTGCCCAACATACTGTATGTTTTACTGCGACTTCTCTCTAGGAACATCCCAGAGAGTTGATTACATCCTGCCGTTTTACTAAAGGCCCTCTATAAAAATTATCCTTTTCCACGAAAGGCAGTTCACACCGGAATTTTAAAGTTAATTGGGAGCCTAAAGGTGTGGATAAGCACTTGGAAAACACTTTCTAAAGGCCTTTTATAAATCTATTCCTTTGTATTTGGAGCTTTGCTAAAAGCTAAAATGACCCCTTAGAAATGTACTGTTAAGAATGGCTGATCTACCTCAAAACAAACTCAGTAGCCCGTTTCCATTGGGCCAGCAATGCCAAGAGAGGTGTAGAAAGGAAGGGTAAAACACAGTAATATATCAAAAAAAGTCTCTGATTGTAGTAGGCTTAACAATCCCTGAGCCAGAGAGTGGTTTGTTGTCTTTAATAATCTTGGATAACTTTGCCTTCCCTCTGCTTTTTCTGAACATGCGCAAGCTTAAAGCATCCATAGCCTCCAGTGATGAGAAGTGCCAGAGCTTAACTGCAGCATCCCTTGACTCTTTTCTTATCCACTTATGAGTCAGTGCATCAGGTGTTGCAGAGGCTTAGTGTTGCCTCCTAGTTTCCACTCTCTCTCTTTTGACTAAAGCTTCCCATGTGTTATATCTGTCTTGAGGAGGTTCAGAGAAACACAGCTGTTTTTAGGAGCAGAAAATACTCATCCTTTGCTCTTGCAAGAAAATCCTTTCTTTAAGAACTCTGAGATCACCCTGGCTGGAGAAAAGGAGGGGAAATGTTATGGGCAGCAGCAGCCATGCTCCACACCTGGGGGAAATTCCTTGGTGCTTCTCTGCACATTTTGCAGCTGAGTATTGGACTGCTCAGGTTTGAGGGATAATTTTGAATGTGCCCATTAATTTACTTGCAGAGAGGAGGAGATCACTAGAGGAGGTGAATGCCATTGCACCTGTCCTCCCCTGGGAAATGTCTAACAGATTGTGGTGGGAGGTGATGGAATGAAGGAGAGTGTAGGAAGGGCATGTACTCATCGCTGTAGTATCTGGGTGTCTTCTAGTACTGGAATTTTGAAAGTCCTGCTATTTTATTAAGAGTTTTTTTGTAAGGTTTTGTGGCTGAAGGCGTGTTTTCAAAAAGTCCCTTGTGTTTGTGACAGCCCTTATATCAGGGAAAGACATTGTGCCTTTACTACTGGACCCCTGAGAAAGGTGATTAAAAAGCATTTGGCCGCTGTAATGTGGTTGTATGGTGAACAAAGACACGTAGCAAGTTGTGGCATCTGCAGATGGCTGCTGGTGGTGTTCATCACATGGACAGTCAGTGGGGGAACTGGTGAGATTAAGAAGAATTAAAAAAAGAGACTCTTTGCAGAGTCAGTAGCAGATCTGTAGTAGTGCTCAGTCAGCTGTGTTGGACGGGGCAGAGATGTTGAGATGTGTGAGAATAAATACACATCCTCTATCAGAGTCAACAGAAGGAAATATGGAGACGGTGCTGTGGGTGAGTTGGTTCTATGGCTTGCCCTGAACCAAGAGTATGCCAGTCCAGAGTGAAGCTTTGATTATATGAGCTTACAACTGGCTTTCAGCTAGTTTGTGATTCTGCTGAGGAGCTAGGGATGACAGGGCAAGAGCAGCTTTAAAGGGCAATTGATAGGAGCACTTCCTAGCTTGTGAAAATTCACAACCTGTCCTCATTCTGATGCCATCTGGAAAGCTGGCAGTGACAGTGCACCTCCTTTAAGTAGTTTATACACAGTATTCTCTCCTGATGGCAGAAGCATGTGTATTTAGTGCGGTGTATTGTTTTTTTCTCTTTGAGGAATATTTTGGGGTTTATTTATTGCTTCGGTATCTGTGAAGTTCCTTGGGTTGTCTTCCTCAAAATTCCCAATGACTGTTTGCTGTGTATTTAGGACTAATGGGGCAGATGAGGTTTCATGAGTCACAATTCGTTTTCAGCATCTAGCAGGTGGATACAAAAGAGCCTGCCGCCAATAAGCCCAAGACAAATTACATTGATGTGTTCCCTCTTTCCCTTGATCTCTGACCCATTGTGCCATCTTCTGTCACTGATCTTGTAACCTTTTCTGTGCAACCAGACCTGGTGAGGATACAAAACCAACCTTAGCATGTGAAGCCATCACCAGCTATGGAAACACTGGACAATACATCGTTTCTGTGTGACGGCTGTGCCACGTCCTGCAGTACGGGCACTGTGAACTGTACTTATGCTGCCTAGCCAGCGTTAAATATAAAGTGTAAATCTCTGGGCTGGATGCAAGCTTTCTCTTTGTGGTGCTGACAGTATCTTTTTGTTGCAGCAGTTCCTACTAGGGACACAAAAAAAAATTAAGGATCTTGGTGCTCTCAATTTTTTCCTGACTGAGTAGAATAAAAAATTGGGCTGACACGTTTACATTTTCCCTCTGTCAGCATTGTAGTTCAACAGTCTCCATCATATTGACTTATCTCAGGAGTGGTGTGTACGCTGCATGACTGTTGAGTTTGGAATATTTGAATGTGTCTGATGCAGGGCAGTAATGTCCAAACAAATGAATGAAACATGGACATGAGGCTACTTGCATAGCTGAGTGTGGAGAAGCAATTGTCACGTATTGGTTGCTTTGTTTGAGAAATGGTCTGTTGAACTAAGTTATGTTTTCTGGACTACCTGAAATATTACATTTCTTAACTTCCTCAGACTTCTAGGCCCTGGTAATACCTTTTTTTAGCAGTGAATTTGCCTGCTTGCAGCTCTGCAATGTCTGATGATGAGGCAACTCTGTCCTCTCTTGAAGGTGCATATAGTGGATGAAGGTTTGCTCTCCACTATACTGCAGGTCTGTGCAAAATCTGGAGGGGCATCAGAAGAGCACGTCTTGAAGACCTCCATGCTAGGCAATGCTGCTTTACGTGATTTTAATCTTGTGCAAGGTTAGTATTAAAGTACAGGTGTGTACCATTCAGGGAAGCACTAGCATTTGATGGGTTAAAAGCTGTGGTAGTGTTGTGGCTGCAGAGGTGTATAACTGACAGGATGGGCAGCAGATGTGCCACTGCTGGGTTGTTGCAATAGTCGATAGCTGGAAACTTGTTTTTGATTCCTCTTCTAGAAAGTGCTTGCATTTTGCTTTCCACTGATCCAGAGCTGGCACAGGAGTCCTGTTCCCTGAGAGAGTGTGCCAGGGGCGGATCTCCCTACTCATCTTTTCTGCTAATGGAGGGAGGGAAAGTGGTTTTCTACAGCTCCCTCAGGCTGTCCTGCTGAGCTAATGCCCTGTCCTTGGCATCTTCTGGAGGAGTAGGAGGTGTTGAAAACCAATAGCCATGGGATCAAATGCTTGAGCACTGAGTATTCTTTCTGACCCAGCACAAGTGTCGTTCTGCAATAGGTGAGCCACTTCCCATTTTTTGGTACCTTTCTTTTTCCAAACAATGCCCAGGGACGCTCATGGCAAGGCCTGGCTTAAGGCTGTGGGAAACTGGAACTAGGTTCTAGTTTGCAGTTCTTTGGGCTGGAGTTTCTCCTGACCTTGGTCTGCCTGGGGCTGGGAAGTGCCTTTGGAGCCTGAGCCAAAAAAAGGGCTTCACTGCCTCAGAGCAAAGCTAATGCAAGGAGACCTTACTGGCACTGTTAAATCCTGGCAACTGCCTCAAAGCAGCTCTGTCCCCTCTCCCCTTTGCTCTCTGCTTTTGTTAAACTGCAACCTCCCACTTCAAAGACAGGCACGCTCCTGACACAAGACTGTTTGCTATCCAGAGGGCACAAACAGCTTGTCAGGGGAAGAAGCTGTTTTCATTCCCTGTGTAAAGACATTTTATTAAGGCTGGGTAGCGTCAAAAGTGAAGTTTGCGTTTGCACCTTCAATTCAGCTCTGCTTAAGTGTTGCAGTAGTCACTAGTATGACTGCATGGTGCTGCTCCTGGAATAGATCCAGCTGTAGAGTGAAGGGGACTGATGATGACAGGGATCCTTTCTCTTCCCTTGTAGAGCCAGGGAGGTGCACACTGAACCAGGCTGAGAAAAAGCCTCTGTCTTTTAGACAGCTGAGTGACATCATGGCAGAGTGTGTGCCGATGCTCTGCATCAAAGTTCCTACATGGTCTTCAGTGAGCTGTGGCACCAGCGCTTCCAAGGCTCCTTGCTACCTCTGTGATGGTTTGACATGGGAGCAAAAGAGCTAAGTTCTTGCTGCCACAAAGCAGGGAGTGGAGCTCTGACACAGACAGAACTAGGCTAATGCACAGGGTGCAGCCGGGGTGTTTTGGAGCAGGATGGCCAGCTGAAGTGGTTATGGTGTGTATGTGAATGTTCTTGAAGGCCTGGGTGATGCTGTGTTTTCAGGACAAAGCTAGAAAGGGAGGGGTGAGCATACTGAAGTAGAAGATCATCCATTGCCTAAGAGGGGCTGAGCAGCCGCTTTCTAAGCCAGCCATGTCCACTAACTACTTGAATTCTGGCTTAAGTCTGGACTGCTGCTGGGGAAGACAGCCTTCTCTCCCATCTTCCTCCTTCCAGTGTAGGTGAGCTGTGGGAACGGAGTACAAAGAGGGACTGATCTGGTTGAGAACAAACTGGATTTTACTGAGTTGGTAAACCAAGTTGTTTTTTACTGTGTTGCTTCCCAGTCCTGTGAATGCCGATGATAGCACAGGAGAGGCCATAGAAATAGAAACAAGTGGCTGGAAAGGAGGAAGGGGAGCAAAAAGATAAAACCAGCTGCCTTTGGGAGTGTAAACCAACAATTCTACAAACCGCATGCACAGCAAGATGGTGTTTCTGTTGTGCATGTGCTTGTCTCATCATGCTCGCTTGTCTGGACGATCATAGTTGTGGTTAATCCTCACTGAGAGACCTTCCAGATTCCATAAAGTTGTAGGAGATCTTATGTATTAGTGATGAAACGTGACTGGAAAACATTAAGAATGAGTTAGTAGTTTATGGATGAAGGTAGACCATGTTTGCATATTTGTGCAGCATAAGCCTTGTTGAATGTCATCTTCTATTGGGTTCTTTAAGCCAGTCTTGCTGCATGAAGGGACAGAGCTCAGTTAGGCCGACCTCTTTCCCGCCTTTTCTAGAAGGTGGAGTTTTTAACGGTGCCTCCTTCAAATTACTTAACACTCTAGTTTATGCTGGCTCTTCACATATGCTGTGATCTGATACAATGCTGAGTGCCACGAAAGGCCTTTAAATGGCAAACAGCTTCCACCTGAGTACCTCCTGACTTCAGAGCCTTTATTCCAGTCTGGAGGTGGGTCTGCTAGCAATTATATTTTGTATGAATTCCACCATCTTGCCTTTGGAAATGGCAGGGTGTTGATTTTCCTTCTATACCCAATCTCCAGTGTACTGACTTCTGTTCATGAGAAGACTTACGTGCTCTGCAGTTCTGTCCCCTAAAGCTACATCTTGCCGTGAGGAGACAAACTGTGATAGAGAGCCTACATGTATTCCTAGCACTCTTTGAGGGCAGCCTTCCATTATTGTATGTAGCCTTATGTCCTCCAGGCTTCCCACAGAGTTCAGGGCATGAAGTAACTCCTGTAATTTGGACCCACGGGAAGAGGCTGAACTGGAGAGGACCCTGCACTAACAGTGGAGGAAGTAGAGGTGGCTGCTGTCAGTATACCGAGTCGCACAGCACTTTTTCATTAATTCCAGCTGTTTAATGGGATTACATGAGGAGTGGCTTCTGCCTGCAGGCACTTGGTGCCTATAGAAAACCGCAGCTGTCTGGATCAGTTATGTGCAAATCCAATGCCTCTTCTTTATGCATAGGAATTTATGAATGACGGGAACCATGTGGATCAATTGCATGAGTAATTTTTTATGTGCTTCACCGTACATCAGATTTGAGGGGGACTTTCAGTTAAATGTCTGTGGTCCCTGATAGTTTCTCCAAAGAGAGAGGAGATGCTTTGGGATAGCCACTAGATGTAGGAGTGGGATAGCTTTGGTGGATGTAAATCTCCTTGCCTTGGGCAACAGGAGACAGCCCAGTGTGCAGCTCAATGTGGAGCTGAATGCTTTCTGACTGCCCTTTCTGCAGCATGACTGTCCTTGTGAGGTGGCCAGGACTTGAAACCATTCAGCCTCAAGAGAAGGAAGGTAACTCCAGCACCTTGGTGCTGGCCAGCAAGTGATGTTCTGTCTGGGATGGGGAGCTGGGACATCCAGCTCTACCTTGGTTTCTGGGACTGAAAAAAAAAAAATTGCTTCACTTCTTCAGGACAGACTGAGAAATGTATCTTTGGATGGCTCTTTGCAACATTTGTTTGGTGCCTGCTTCAGCGAGCTTTGACTGGAGAAGTGAGGTGGAGTTTACTGTGTAAGGCCTGTTCCAGAATATGCCCAGATTCTGCACTGGATTGTCTGGGAGGGCAAGTATAACATGCCATTATTGACAAGGAAAATAGTGGCACCCATGTACTTTCCCCTTTGAATTTTGAAATCCTCCTAAATAGCTTCCTCCGCATTTCCAAATAGAGAGATTTAATGTCTATTTCCCTCACCAGATTTACCTTTTGGAGAGCAGTACCCCTGAGTGAAGGCGTTAGCTGTCTATCTGCTCAGTCCTCCCACCTACCGATCTACAAACCATTAGTTTGGACGTGGTTTAGCTGTAATATGGCAAATTGCTAGGCTGGAACTCAGCAGGAAGCCACAGTGGCTACATTAAAAGTGAAATGCTAATTTCAGATGGCACAGCAAAATGTGGAGACCTAAAATCATAGCTTACCTGGAGTCTCAGAGTTTCATTTCTGCTTTGCGGAGTTCCAAGAGTTACAGCCTGGTGCTTGATGGCAATATCTGAATGAAGGCTGAGCAAAAATAATGTCTGTCCTATGAATAAGTAACTTCTCTGGAACCAGGAGCAGGGGGTGGTTGCACTGCCTGACCTGATAGACCATCTTCACATGCAGCCATGTTCATTACAGGTCTTTTCCGAAGTCTGCCCACTGTGGTTCATAAAGTGTGTTGCTGCAGTGGCACGATCCCAGGAGGAGGCAGCATTTGGACTGGTCAGCAGCATCTGACTGTGGAAGGGGCTGGAGAAGCCCAGGCAGACCTGGGAACAAAGGAGCTGTTGCTCCAAGCTGTGTGATGAAACTTTTCTCTCTGAAAGCCAAACAATCTCCCCATTTATTTGCAAGTGGCATTTGGTCACAGTTTTTGGCAACATATGGAAACTGTTTAAATTAGCCCTATGAGCCGTACGTGAAACAGATGCGTATTCTTGAGCAGGCTTTTGTCATCGATGTTTGAGCGAGTGAAGGGTGCAGCTGGCTTGCTTGGGAAGTGGGGAGCATGTCCTCACCCAGATGTAGTTAAGGGCTTGAAGTAAAACGGAGAACCAGAATGTTACGGGATGCGTTTCAATAAAGACCAACTTCTCCTGGGCACCTACTGCATAAATAAGATGAGTGGCTGTAATGACACTTAACCTTTCAGTGCTTTCCTGATTGCTGGCTGCTAGTGCAGGATCAGTTGTGTCAACAGAACGCTGTATGTCCATGACTCTCCTGTTAGTGTCTTTCCCTCGTGTGCTGGTACAGCAACACACTAGTTTAAAGCTCTAAGGCCTGACCAGAGCACAATTCTAAACCTTTCTGAGCAATGTTAGTAAAGGGAGAGTAATGAAATCTTGTTGAAGAAAGCAGAACATTGTGACTGCTGTGACTTTTGGGTGTGAATATTGAGAGCAATTTTGTATGTAGAGAATTGCACCCGAAACTGATGCCTCTGTAACTGGAGCTGTGACAGCCTCTGAACATTAAATCCTTGTGGAGGTCTGTAACCTGGAAGGATTGTGTTGCTACGCAGTCCTAGATATTCACTGTGGTGTGCTTTGCTGGGACAACAAAAAAAAAAATGGGCTTGAATATTGAGAACATGGACTTTGTACATGCCAACTGCAATGGGATACACCAAGGTGGGAGTTGCTGAGACTGCAGTGATGGTTGCTGAGAATGTTTGGGTGGCTGAGTTTAGCTGGTGTGGGACAGTAACACTGAAAGACACGAATGGAGAGTTTATGGCAGTGGGGTTCAGAAAAGGGTGAGGAAGCAGTGAGAGCAGAGTACTGAGAGCACTGTTGATATGGCTGGTGTCCCAAAACCTCTTCCTTCCATTCGGACGGAAGCACTGAAAGGAAGGCCATGGCAGGGTGTGAATCTCTCCTATGAGGGCAGCACTATGATTTTCTGTGCTGCACAGGGACGTCTTCTTATATGGGTGTGCTGATGGCCTTGAAATGCTCGCTATTGCAAAGTGGACTTGAAGAGTGTCTGCTGGGACAGATTGGCCAAATGGATCCTCTGCCATGTGACTCAAAAGGTGCAAATCCAGAGAGGTATTTGAACAGGCTGCTGACAAGGCTTATGAGCTACAGAAGGGGAAGCAGGAGATCCTGGTTACTCTGTACAAATGACGAGAAAAACGAAATACTGTTTTGGTTTTTGTTTGTTTGTTTTTTTTTTTTCAGACATCCTTGCAGGAGTTTAAAACGGGCAGGGAATGACTGGAGGTAATGGAGAGGGTCTAGTTGTCTCCCTGAGCCAAGTGTTCTTGAAGCAGCTTGTACTCTGGGCCACGCCACGCTGAGCTAGCAGCATAGTTCCCATCTGGGCTATCACTGTATCCTGCAGGATTGTCCCCTTCTGGGAAAGCCACCTCTTTGGATTACATGGCAGTAGAGGTCAGGTTTCTGTGACCAAGGTGAATTACTGGGCAAAGGTCTATTTCTGGGCAAGTTGGTGGTACAGGGAGTTTCCCTGAGGTGCATAGTGCAGTTCTGAGTGCCCCTTCTCAGTCATGGATGGGCTGAGCCCTTCCTCAGCCGTGTGGGCAGTAGCAGCCACACCATGAACACAGGCAGCCCCTGTGCAGAGGGGAGTTCCCTTTGCTGTAGCATCAAATGTGTCTTCAAGCTTAAAAGGTGAACAAAAGAGCTGTTTGTGATGACAAATACTGATATTTTGGCTTATGGATGAAACTGGGTGAAATAACTCTTGGGATATGTTTTGACCTCTCCTCTTTTTTTGTTTTATTTTGTTCATATGTTTCTTTGAGTCATTTTTGCCTGCGGTGAGAGCTACCCGGGAGCATCCTTGTCACAGGCGTTACTCTAGTAATGTTTTGCGTACTGCAGGGGGTGGAGCGCTTCGTTTTGCAAGATTATTTTTAACTCCTAAATACTTGTGGCGAGGCCAGTCCAGGATGGTGGCTGGATTCTTCGCAAGGAAGAGCTGTGCTCCGCTTCCAGGGTGAGCGATTTCCACTCCTCCTGCTTGAGGTACCGCTGTAATTTTCCATGCATAGTATCTCTCTCTGGGGAGTGTTTGTAAAGTTTGATTTTTTAGAGAGAAGAGGGAGGAAAGGAGATAAAATCTGCTGGTCTCATTTTGTTGTGGGTAGGGTTCTTTGTTTTGGTTTGTTTTTTTTTGTTGGAAGGGGAAATATACTTTTTTTTTTGTATTTTGCCCTTTATTAACACAACATAAATGTCGTGGTTTTGAGTGCATCACAGCTCAGAATGTGCCTGGGACTGTCCTGGTGCCAACGTGCTTCCTCCTTAGTTTCCTACTAAACTTGTTTTGCCTACTGCTTTACTGTGTTGTACTGAGAGACATATGCTCATTTCTTCTGCTGTCAGCTCTTGCTTTTCCTTGATGCTGTAGTTTTGCAGCTTGTAAGGGTCCCAGACCTGTGGGATGCTGAGCCTTTCATTCAGTGGAGTGAACTTGATGGTCTGTGAGGTTCCTTGCTGGTTTGCAGAGCAAGAATGTGGCATTTGCCCAGTTCTTGAGATCTCATGCAAGGGCAGCGTTTCTTTCTTATCTGTTCTGCTGGGACATCTATGCTTGGCTTAGGACTCGAACCCCACTGTAGTCTGGGGGTGCCTTTGGTTACATCCCATGCCCCCACCACACTATTCAGTGCTGCAACCACTCTAGCTGCTAATCTCATTCTGATCTCTTTATTGTATTTTTTGGCAACCCAGATTCCCCACCCAGGCCTGAGAATTTAACATCAGCACATTTGCATGACTGATCAGATTTGTCTCGCTTCTATGACGACATTGTTTCTATGGAAAATTAATGGATTCTCACGTTGTATTTTTAATGGCTGAAACCACCCCCATGCCACCCTCTCATCCCCGAGATCTCTGAGGGGAAGTCTGTAAACAACTCAAATTAGCTAACCTCCGTAAATAGCTCCCATTTCTTTCCTGCCTGCTGTCCATTTCTTTTCTCTTTTCCAGCAGTGCTGCAACACTCCTCTCCTGGTGTTGGCGGATAAAGAACAATGAGTAAAATGAGCCTATGTTTGCTTTCCTTGTCTGGCCCTTGAATAGATGTGATCTATCGTGAACTACCCCCTTTCATCCAGGACCACGTGGTTTTAAATTGTCAGCCTGCCTTAAAGTTTGTTCCAAGAAGGCCTGGGTTGCTATCATCCTTCTGTTAATTTTTGCCATGAGCCATTTTCTTCCGTGGATGGGCAGGTGGCAATCAATTTCCTGCCTGTCTTTTTCAGGTTACCATTCCCCTGCTGCAGTGCTTTTGGGTCAGAACAGGGAGTTTTTGACACCTAGTGTGTCAGGCTACCTGAAGGAAGAACATCACTCCCCAACTGATGCAATTCAGTAAGCTCTAATGGTTTGCTTTGCTTTGTGGGCATGGCTGGTGAAAGATCTTCAGTGGGGGGGAGGGTGCTAAACTACTGAACCATACCAAATAAATTTAGGATTAGAGCATTTTTAGTCTGAAATTTTCTTTTGCTATCTCTAAGGTTGTTTTTCCCCAACTTAATTTTGAGGAATAAATCCAGGGCAAGTCCCATGGTATGGGAATTACCTGAGGAGAAGGTCTGACCTGGATTGTCTCCTCCCAGGAGACTGAATCTGGTGGCCAGAAGGCTCAGAGAGTCTCTCTAGTGGGGATAACTGCGGAGGGCAGTGCAATATTTTTAGGTCAAGGTCTTCTAATCCATGGTACCAAGAAAGTAGTGTTGAACAAGGACCTGAATGCCTGAGACAGAAACTGCTGGCAGCCAGTTCCTGTGCTTATCATGGAGGTAATACTGCGGTGAGCGACTGATCCCTAACTTCCCGCAGCCTTAAATGTTTGACTGCTGAAAATCAGGGTTGTGTCCCTCAGTAGGCCAAAGGGAAGGTCCTTTGAAAAGCACTTATCCCATTGTGGCATTGTTGGGCTGCACTCGGTTGTCCTTATTTTTCTGCCTAAGCCTAGACTTTACTTGTGCACTGGGGTGTGCTTGATGCTAAAGTTCTTGCTTCAGCCTCATATGCCCAAGGTAATGTGTTTCTCACTGAGGGTACGTGGAGTTATTGGGGACCCCAACTGAGCTTCGTGTTCCTACCTTCTGGTTTTAGCTTCAGATATCTGGAGTACAAGACCAGCCTGGTACCTCAACCAGGAGGTCAGGTTTGTGAGCGGAATAGACTTTGCGTTAGTGCTTCGGTAATTAAGATTCGCTATGACAAATGGCAGGCAGGAGACTATGGGAACCTGATTGCTCAGTTGCTTAGAACAAAAACATTGTCAATTTTGTAGACAAAAATGCTGCAGGTATGGAGATAAGGTGATTGCTTTGAATTGTTGTGGTGGGGGGAGAAAAGGAGGCAGGAGAGAATCTGCTCTGTGCTGTTGGAGGCTGGGCTGAAGCATTCAACTGTGCAAAATGTTACTTTTCTGGATGTGATTGTTGCTTGGGGCTTTGGATTATATTAGCATGGAAAAAATACCTCCAATTGAAGGGCCACAAATCATAGCTGGGCCAATAGGGAGGGAAAGAGGACTATAAAGCAGGAAATCAATTTAATACTCAGTGGGTGTTTGCAGCGTGCTCACCCTTCCTTCAAATTGCCAAAGGAAAGATTAATTAAAGTTATATTGAGCAGCAAAAATGATGGAGGGTGTGAGACGGGGCTTATATGGTACAGCTTTCTCCATAATTAATCGACAAAGGCATTCTTGGATTTCATTATTCAGAACCTTGCCATCTCGTGCTCTTAGCGAGCAGCTGAAGCAATGTTGGATTTCCAAGCCAGCTTTGCTACCTTGCAGGTTGAACTAGTGAGAATCACTTCGTAGGCCCTTGGGGAAGGTGCTGCCTCTGTCAAGTAGTGCCACTGTGTGATTTATGGGTCCTATCATTTAGGATCAGACCATGAAATGTTTTTATCTGCTTGTGGTTTTGTTTCCTCTTTCTCACTTCTGCCAAGGTTGAGAGCTGCATGCACTGCAAGGTGGAGGTGTTGACAGGAGATGGAGATAGGTGGTGGCTAGGTCACTGGTCTCTGCTGCCCTTATTTAGTCCAAGCAGGGTGTGACAAAAGCTATAGGAGACCAGAGCTTGTCTGGACCACTTGCTAGCTATCAAACAGGGAGAGAATTGTATGTGACTTCCCTTTCCATGCATCATAATCTGGCTGCCATCTGTGTCCCTTCTGTACCTTTTGTGAAAAGCTGCACCTGATCAGTGCTATCTTTGTGAGAGGCTTTTCCTCATCACACCAGCTGTTGTGGGGCTGTTGTGTGTTACTTTCCCTTTGTCTCTCTGGGTAGAGTTTGGAGACACCAGGGCTTTGCCTTTGCAGGGGAGTTTCAGAAGCCAATTCCTGTAAGCTGAGATGCAGCTCGACCTGCCAGGTTCTACCTATCTGTGACTAGAGCATCTCCTCCCAGATTGTCCCTTGAAGATCTTTACTTGGTTAGATGCCAGAGTTTCCCTTAAGTCTGGCTGGTCATGAAGCTTTCTGTTCTTGTCCTTCTAAGAAGGAACTGTGGCAGTCCTATCTGTGGGTGTTTAAACACTTTGTGGCGCAAGAGGGAGTTTCTACATACCATGCTGTTAAAAGAGAAAAGCTCTGCTGTCTGCCCAGCAGTCCAAGGTCTGGCAGTCTTGGAAGTTTATTTCCTCTGTTGATTTCCATAATAATCACTGAATATGCTCACTAGTGCGGGGCTGGGAGTTGCAGAGCAGGCTGAAACTTTGGATTAATTGGATGCAGCAGCTCCGGTCTTTATTGGCAATATAAGCACGATTGCCATGCCTGACTTCTGTTTATTGTGCATTATATCTGTGATGACCGCTTGCACCTGGTTGTGGGGTACTGCAGAAAAGAACTTTCTTGTTTAAAAGATATGTGTATGTATAACAGTCTCTTGATGCAAGGCCAATACCAGATGTTCCTAAAATCAGTTGGGTCAAGAAGACGAGAAAGTGGTCACAGCTTAGTGCAAATGGTTTGGTGCTTCTTAAACCAGCTAGGACAGAAGAAACAATGGTTCAGTTGGTTAAATTACATGAAGTTGGCAAATCAAGGGTTTGTTTTTGTTCTGTTTTTGGCAAGGGCATCTTGCCAGGATGTTGGCTTGAAGAGAATATACCAGGCCTGTTCTGAGTCACTGTTGGCTTTTCCTCTGTGTGGCTCTGAACTTTGTATAATTTGGAGAACAAAAAGGCTTGTGAAGCTTGTTTAAAAGCAATTTCCCTGCACTCCCTCTACAAGCTAGGAAGGTGTCAGCTGCTCAGCTTATGGATATAGATAGCTAAAGACACAAAATCTGTGTTTTCTCATCATCTGCAAATGCTCTAAAGAGAGGTTGTTGCCTCGTAGACCGCTAGCTCAGTGCAGTAAAATATGTTGGTTTTTTTTCCTAGCATACCTTACGTGCAGAGTGCTTCCTCAAACACTAAACAATAGTAAATGGAGAGATGTCCAGGTAAGGATGGGGTAGAGTGGTATCCAACTGAGAGTTAGACACTCTGGAGAGAAGATATGCTAAGCTGGCAGAAGTTGCACAGGCAGAATCTCACTTTGAAGTGGTGGCACAGGGTAAGGGCATGCTACTTGCACTTGGGAATAAGCTGGATCTGAAAACCCTTCCTGGTTATGAGAAAAGAAGGTGCTAAAATCAAGCCTTCTCCTCAGAAGAGTGGAGCATCTCTATCCGTGGTGGAGTTGAACAGGAGCTGGAAGGGATACCTGTGCCTTTCAGGCAGCAGAAGGGGGCCAAGGTTGCCTGGGCAGGAGGACAGCCAAGTGACTTGCAGAGCTTGGTTTCACTTGCTCAGGAGTGAGGTCTCGAAGTGATAACTGCTTGTGGGGTGGCTCTGTGCATATCTGTGTTGAGGGGGCAGGGATCAAACCACATATGTTTGTGCATCCATGATAGCTTCTGCCTAAAGTCTGTTGCCTGCCTACATGTAAAATAAGGCCAAGACGTACTCTGCAGCCTGTGTACAGCTTTCAGAGAGAACAATTCAGAGATGCACAGCCAAAGCCCTATCTCGTAACAGCACTGCTGTGGGACGTGGTCTGTCACCTAGAGCAGAAAGCAAAGAGTGCAAAAATGTTATGAAGCTCACAGAGCTCCATTTACTTTGCGTGGAAACAGGAGGGGTTAAGCCAGTTCCTTGGGTTTTGCACAGCGTATTACAGAGGAGTAGCATCTTTAACCCTGGCAACAAGGGGCAACGCCAACTATGGCTGTGTGAGGTGTGAGCAGGTTGATGACCTGCTCAGCTGGGCGGCACAGCTCCAAGATGAAGTGATGGAGCTCAGGTAAGAGGTCAGAAGGTTGAGAAACATCAGGGAGAGTGAGAGGGAAATTCATTACTTCCACAAACTGATCTCTAAAAAAATGGAATGGGAGGTAACTCTTAGTGGAGCAGTGGATTCCATATCCTGTCATCAGCAAGACCTCCAGCCTTCCTGTAGTAACCCGTGGGAGCAGGGTCAATGGGAACAGGTCTCTGCCTGACAAAACAAATGGAACAAGCATGTTCCTTTAAGAACTGTACCACCTACAGTGCCCTTGCAGAACAGGTATGGGGCTCTGCAGAAGGAACTGGTTGTGAGCAAGGACGAGGGCTCACAAAGGGCAAATCTTGCCTGACAAACCTGGTGGCCTTCTATGAAAAGGTCACAACATTAATGAACAAGGGAAGAGCAACTGACATCATTTACCTGGACCTGAGCAAAGCTTCTGCCACTGTCCCACGCGACATTCTGATCTCCAAGCTGGTAAAACATGGGTTCGATGGATGGACCACTCGGTGGATAAAGAACTGGCTTGACAGCCACACCCAAAGAGTGGCTGTCAATGGGTCCATGTCCAAGTGGGGTCCCTGAAGGATCGGTATGGGGACCGGTCTTGTTCAACATCTTTGACGGTGACAGGGACAGTGGCATTGAGTGCACCCTCAGCAAGTTTGCCGATGACACCAAGCTGTGTGGTGTGGCTGGCACTCTGGAGGGAAGGGATGCCATCCAGAGGGACCTGGACAGGCTGGAGAGGTGGGCCCATGCCAACCTCATGAAGTTCAACAAGACCAACTGCAA
>VWZK01000502.1:134572-203449 GCA_013396935.1 Baryphthengus martii
GGAGGTGTCCCTGCCCATGTCAGGGAGGGTTGGAACTAGATGATCTTTAAGGTCCCTTCCAACCCTGACAATTCTATGGTTCTATGATTCTCTAAGGTGGTCTGAAGTCCTGAGCAGCAGACATCCCCCTGCAGAGCTTTCTAATGAAGAGGCAGGTGTTTAATCATTTAAGAGCCCATAGAGGGAGCTGCTTTGCTGCCTGTGGCATGGATTTCCAGTTCTATGTGTTCACATACACCCTCCTGTATTGCTTGTCATACCGGGAATGGTTTCGTAAGTCACTGAACTGGAGTAACTGCCATGTCAATGTGGAAAAGGTGAAGACCTTGAGTGAGGAAACAACCAGCAGCAGGAGAGTTATGAATAATGAAGCGAGATCTTTCTCCTTACCTAATTATGTCAGGTACTCTAATTGGTGCCACTGGATTATTTGGTTCTTGGTTAAAATATCAAGGCATTCAGCCAAGGGAGAGCACATATCGTTCCTTAAAGCTGGTCATTGTATAGGCTCATGGGTGTGTTTGCAGCTTTGCACAAACTCAAGCCCGAAGTTATTTCTTTGTTCTTGCATCATCATCTTCCAGGAAAGAAAACTCATTGAATGTGAATTGGAATTTCTGCCCTAATTCAATCTCCTGCAGATAACTTCCCAAGAGAGGGTGCTGTGGGAGCGCTATACATGATGATAATGTAGGCAGTTCAGACTTCTACCGCCTCCAGTTCTCAGGAGGTTTTGACGTTTTTGAAATACTTGTTGCTGTTTAGAAGTGGACCGTCGTCTTAGATGTTCCTGCACAAACTAAAACTGGTTTCTGAAATGAAACATGCTCCCTGGGCAGGGGAACTACTGCCCACTGAAAACTGAGTTGGTGAGACCTGATTGCCAGGATAGCCTGCTGATGGCAGACACCAGCTCTGGCTCCAGGCACGCTTGCTGTGTGGAGGGTTTTACAGCCAGAGCCTTCAAGCCAGCTTGTCCCCAGAGCTGGCCAGTGAGAAACTTCTGAGTCTACTACAAAGGGGAAACAGATCCAGATGAAAATGAAATGGCTTGAGTGTTCAAGGCTCAGGATCTGGCCCTATTTCCAAAATGTTGGTTTGGAATATTTTCTTTCTTCTTTACTGATTTGTGCCTTATTTTGAGGCTTTGCTCTTCCCTCTGACGCAGTTGTTACTTTGCCCAAAGGAACATAGTTTTTTCTTCAAGGTATAAAGCTTTCTTGGCATACTTCATAATACTATTCTGCTGGTTCCTGGGTCAGCAGGCAGTTCAGCAAGAGCAGCAGATGTGTCTTCCTGCAGAGAAAGAAATCTGAAGGTACTGGGAATACACTTTGATCTGTTGATTGGTTGTTAGACTGCAGAGTGTTAGCCCTAATGAAAGCGTGGCCAACTTTGAAAATTAAATCTCCCAGCACTCGGACCTGTTGAAGCATCAACAAATGCTCAAAAATAACGCTGTGGTTTTGCCAATGCATAAATAGTCATGTTGTTGTTTGCTAGGAGGTGGCACTCACTATTGCATACCTGTATCTGCATATGCCCAGCACTCCTTGCCCACAGCTCTTGGTGCTAAGGTGGGACATTGGTTTTCCCTTGTACTATTTGGACAAGGTAGAAGCAACTCGAGCAAAAGTAGCTGGTGTCCTAGGGTCTTTCAATAATGCAGATGGTGAAGAGCAGAGATCTGGGTTGGGGTAGCCATTGTCCCATACAAATACATGTGTGACTGATCTCATGGGGGGTTTTAGAGCACGTCCTTTGATGACATTGAGCCACAGACAGCCAGTGTTGGTTCATCACTTGGGTGACACAGTTGAATCTGCATCAGACAGGCTACCTGAGTTGCTTGAAAGTGGCATCTTGACACAAAATTGGAGATGCCAATGTCAATTGTGCAAACACTTCTTCCTTGGATATTTTGCACTAGCACAAGCAGTCATGAGGTATTCCTGCTATCCTGTCTATCATCTACACACAGAGGTTGTGTGAACTAGTGAAAACTGAGTCTGAGTCGTGAGTATTGATGAAACAAGTCTGAGGCATCTACTTAGGTTCATATTGCTTATTTGTTTTCCATGCTCATTACTGTACTGCACTGTGGGAAACCTGCTGAGCAAGGGTAAAGTCCTTCCAGCAAAACTGTGTTAAAACTTTGCTGGAGGAACTGAAATGAAGTCTATTAGTGTGAGCTGTGTCAGCTGGCTGCAAGTTCAGACAAGACCCTCAAGCTGATGACATACACTAACTTATCGTGGCTGTGGCCCCACAGAAAGAGGGCTCCCTTGGCTCCGATTAGAAGACATAGTCCTCAATCTATCCCATTCAGCAGATGAAACCTGCTATTTCTTAATAAATGCTTCAGTTGGTGAAAGAGTCTATATCTGAGGTGGAGTAGGATGGAGGGAGCTTTCCTGACAGGCAGGGTATGCCTGTTCCCAAGGCCTCTTTTATCTGTGAGTCTCTGTCACAGATGGTCCTGATGGGTGCTACAGAGAAAATTACCGTGGTCTCCCATAGCATCCAGAGGGTGACTGCTTTGCTGATCCCTGTCAACAGGGTAAATCTATGGCCTACACTCATTTCCTGCTGCAGGAATGGGGGGCTGCCTGGCACAGGGTCCTGGCAGGCAAACGGGTGAAAGGTTTGCTCCAGCTTGGTGGCTAGAGATCGATTCAAACACAGACATTGGGTGATGTTTCTCAAGGGTGGAGTTATATTCTTCTGCCAGTTCAAGTGGCTGTCATATACTTGTATAAACTTGGAGCTGACTGCGAGGAGAATGAGAGATACCTGTCTCTGGGTATTTGTCTTGAAGTATTAGAGATCAGCCTATTTTTAACAAATCACAATATTGTATTTTGTTTTGATATGTACTTTTAGGAGCAAAATTATTCATTTTTCTGGCTGAATATTCAATCAGATGCTTCTTGCTGATATTTCTTTTCCTCCTTGTCTTTGGTGGGGGGGAGGTATAGAAAGGGCAAGAATTTTATTAAAAGGCTCGGATAAAACACACTTTGTGGAAAAGGAATATTTTAAACTGTTGTCTATGCTTTTGTATTGAGTTTTCATAAGAGACAGCAAAGATTTTTCTCCTCTGAAATCAGATTGTGCTACTTAGAACTACAGAAAGGAGAAAATACAAGCAGAGATTGGAAGAAGGGAATTGCTTGGAGGTATGGAGGGAAAGAACGGGTTGGAGGTGATCTGCAGGGAAGAACAGTGAAGATTTTAGCAAGACAACCCTTTTGGCTGTCACACTGCTTTGGAGTGGGAGCTGGAACACCCCCTTTCCCCTGCCTCTGCACCGAGAAGTAACTGTGGAAAATGAGAACTGTGAAGGCATTGGCGGGCTTGCATTCTGTGTTTGTGTGAAGCACCTGGAGAAACTGTTCAGCCTGTCCTGTGCCTAGAAGGAAGTGCTCTCTTTCCTAGCACCATCTCCCATACCTTCCAGGTATCCCAGCACCTCTGTATTCAGCACACAATGCAGGCAACAGCTTGTGGACTGTTTTCCTTTGGGAGAAATGTGCTGAAAACAAAGACAGCTTGCCAGGCTGCTTTTTTTAGTTTGGGTGCCGGATTTCTTTGTTAAATACAGTTGCCCTTCCCCTTTGCCCCAACAGACAAAAGCTGTCCAGTTGCTTGTGTTGGGAGGTAGTGAGGTTAAACAATCAAGGGATTGGTGCAAGTTACTAGTCCAGCGTAGAAGCAAACTTTTTCATACTGGCTCCATCAATCTCAAGAAGAGCTGCTCTGTTCAGAAAGCGATTAATGTATCTTAGCAAAGGAAAGCTGGCACCCTGTTGCACAGTGTTAAGAATTTGCACCTGGCTGTACACTGCAGAGCTCTCTGCCAAGAGAAATACTGCTTTCCAAGTTTGTTAGTCTGCTGTTCAGAGATTTTAAATTTGTTTTGTTTTTCTTTTCCTTTTTTTTTTTTTAAAATCCTCCCACATTAAATTAAAAAGGAGAACTTGGTAAAGAAAATCAGAAGGGATGCTTTGAGATGCTTCATTTGCCAGCAGTCTCTGAACTTGTGACCCTTTAAAATAAAGTACTTGAGCTTTCCTGTGGGACGGCTCCCTTGGGGTGGAGGCACGCATCTTTCAGGCTTGCGTGTCTTTAGGAAGGCGCCTTTGACAGCACAGGAGAAGTTGCAGTGCAGCATTCTCAGACGGGACTTCCAGTGAGGAAAGTTGTTCAGCTGGTTTGGGATTGTGATAAATCATGGTTCCCTTGGAGCATGCTGGGACTGCAGAGAGCTGGAAATAAATGCTAGGGAAATTCAGCTTTTGTAGTGGACCATCTTTCAGGATGATGTATGGCTCTGTAACAGAAAGAGATTCCTTTGCTAGGGCTGAGAGAAAACCACTGCGTTCCATTGGGAAGGAAAATGTAACAATTCTGTTGATGTAAATCCATGCGTCAGGCTTGCCCTGAAAGCTGTGCTTTGGCATGGGCTACCTTAGCCTGAGAAACAAACTGTGTGGGACTGATGGGAAAGAGCCACTGAGAACCCAAGGTGGTGGCAATTAGTTTGATGCTGAATGGATGATAAGTTTGGCAGGAGGGTAGGGAATAGATATCTAGTTGGCCAGTATAATAGTGACTTACTGACTGTGGCTGGGGAGGGAATCAGATGGCAAGGGATAGCATTTGCATCTCTGCTCCTTGATGGCTACATTGTCCGGAGCAAATAATTTCTCTGGGTGGATAACATGTCTTTTCTTCAAATGTCAGTCACAGGAGCCCGTGTCTCTGATGTCTTCCACTGGTCATTCCCAATCAAGTTGGAATGTTTGGCCATTCTGGTAGATGTGTTAGCCAGTGGGGATCTGGCGGTATTGTGGGTTCTCTGTTCATCGTGAAGGCTTGGATTGACAAGAAGTTAAGAAGAGCCTGGGTTCTGTGTTTGTATATGTATTGGGTCTGTCTGAGATGGAGTTAGTTTTCCCCACAGCAGCCCTCACAGTGTTGTGCTTTGTATTGAGAGCTAGAAAGGTGCTGATAACACACCCGTGTCGTGACTGCGGCTGAGCAGGGCTCGCACAGCACCAAGGCTGTTTTTCAAAATTCCCTCCCCCCCGAGTGGGACAGGTTGGACAAGATCTTGGAAGGGGACACAACTGGGACAGCTGACCCAAACTGACCAAATGAGTATTCCATATCGTATGACGTTTGCTCAACAATAAAACCTAGAAAAAGGAGAACGAGGAGGGACACTGGCTTGTCCTTGGGAGCAACCACCACGCATATTGGAACCCTGCTTCCCCGTATGGGCTGGACATCACCTGCTGATGGGAAGCAGAGAATAACTCTTTGTTTTCTTTTGCTTCTGCACGCGGCCTTGCTTCACTTTTCATTAAACTGCCTTTGTCTTAACCTACGAGTTTCATCCTATTTTCTCTCCTCGGTCCAGCTGAGAGGAGGAGGGGGAGGGGAATGATAGAGTGGCTTAGGTGGGCACCTGGCTCTCAGCCAAGGTCAAACCACCAGTGTATCAAACAAAGGCTCTGTCCTAGTTACAGTTCATGTCTGTGTGTAGATATGTCTGCATTAACTAGGATCTCTTTTGGAGCTGTTACTGTATTTCTGTACTCTGGGGTTTGTTAGCTCTGTTAAGGACATCCAACCAAAAAGCCAGAGCCAGCCTCCTTTGAGGCTGTCTCCCACTCCTCTGCTGTGGCCAGGTAACCAGAGGGAGACAGCTTTGTTCCAGGGAAAGGGGGAAGCATCTGAGTCACACTCTGCTTGTGCCAGGGCTTTGCTGCTCATAGTGGCTCTTGACTGGGGCAGTGTGTGGCAGCTGGGATGTGCCCAGTAGAAGGCAAAGGCTTCTTCTTGTTGTTCCCACGTGCCAGAAGAGTGACACTGGCAAATTGCACTGACTGAGGTGCTGAGATGCAGAATAGAGGAGGCAAATGCTGCATCAGAGCCAGTGCCATGTTGTATCAGAAAACGAGTTAACCTTTCATGATTCTGTTGCCACAGATCTGACTGCAGGTTTCTGATACTCAGGCGAAGGTCTGTAATTCATTTGGTCTTAGCAGTAAAGATGAGATGATTAGTAAACCCCATTGGTTTCTGAGGTCTAACATAGTTTGATCAGTGATGTTGCTAGTGTAGCAATGGGATGGTTTCCCCCACAAAGTATTGTAAAAGCTGTTGATTTAACAAGGGAAGAAAAAATTATTTCATCAAATCTGGTTGCTGTTGCAGGCAGCAACTCAGCATTTGCTTCTTGTCTGATTTACTGAGTTCTCTTGAACTATACCACTGATTAATTTGCTATGTTTTTTGTTTTGTTTTATTTTTTTAATTTTTCATCAACCTACATAAGCTTCTCATGAATTTTAACAGCTCTGTTCATAAACTGTTTGGTATCTCTGAAAGATCTGTTTTGCTTGGTCAACTGCTTTATTGCCTGTATTTATTTTGTTCAAATATCAAAAATGTTAACTATATATTGTGCAGCATCAACTCAGTCAGGATATTCCCAGGGTATTTTCTTTTTTTCACTCAAATAATTTCCAGCCTGTTTCTCTGAGCTGTGAATGTCAAGATTATCAGTTTATTTACCTTATTTTCATGGCTTCTGGCTGAAACTTAAGAATTTTTGTGAAATTACAACCCCTGCAAACTTAAATATGGGTAACTGATCCACAAGGGGACAAATAACTGGCATTTCTCCGCAGAAGTGGAAATGGTAGGTTGGCGCTCAGCTTGGATTTAGAGCAATGCAGGGTGTCTGAGTGCTAACCATGTGTATGAGGTCCTGCAGGCCAACAACTGTAGCCTTTAGACGTACTCTGCTGAGCTCAAGTCCTTCAACACTGCCCTCCTGACTTACGCAAATTGTTGGCCTGGGGATGGTGCGGGTGTAACATCTCAGGATCTGAGGTGCAACTTAGCTAGCTCCTTCACATTAACCAGGGAAATGCCAATGATTGTCCTCCTTGTAGGCTTTAATGAAGATTGAACCCTACCGCCTTGTTGCCTGGTTGATAGCCAGATCTGTAACAATGAGCAACATGAGGAATCCCAGCTAATCAGCACCTTTTGGTGGATCTGCACAGTGGCTTAATTTCAGTGCTGTTGCCTGGCCTCCACTCATGTCCACTCCATCTGTGCTTTTGAAACTGTTGCTGTGTATTACCTTTTTCTGGTTCATGGAGTAATCACCTTTTAGGTGTGATATGGGCCACATCAGAAATGTACTTCCCTTTCAAAATAAAAACTAAACTAATTGCAGTTTATTTCTTTCCAGCTGCCTTTTGGGGAGATATCGCTTTAGATGAAGATGATCTGAAACTTTTTCAGATAGACAGAACGGTTGACCTAACAAAGTACTCAGATGGAAACGGAAGACACACTTCAGGTAAGGGCAGCCCCAGGGTGGTGATGCTTTCTTTTCTCTGATTTTATCCTTAGGGAGGAAGGAACTCCCTCTCACTTGTGACGTCTGTTCCCACAGGGAGGGAGGTGCATGCAGAGCTTAGTGACTGAGACTGGGATCCAACTCTGAATTTGGTTAAAAAACACCGAACAACCAAAATGAATGGCAATTTGATGTAGCCAATCTTATCTTGTCTGAGGGAGAAGATTTTCAAATTTACATCACCGGTCTCTTTCTATAGGGAACTGCCTTTCTGCAGATTTGAAAGGAAATAAGTTTGAAAGGGGGATACTCAGTTTGGCATTTGTTTTGAATCTTACTGTCCTTCCCTCCATGTAATGTGTGATCTTAATGGAATAATGCATTTTTTCAGCAGTCTACCTAGTAAAACCCACTGCAGTCTTTCATGCAGACTACCCTTGAAGCGATTTTGTAATTGAAATAACTTAACAACTATGTTCGTGTTCTGTAAAGCCAATGGATGGGGTAACATATGCTTATGTTGCCCCCCCTACACAGCTCAGTCTTGTGCCAGAGCAAAGTTATTTCTTGACTCAGGAGCTCTGACTGGACTCCAGATCTAACAGTCGCTGAAACACTCTGCAGCTGGTCAGGGGGGTTTGGAGGGCTTGCTGCAGTGTGTTGCCTCTACTCCACTTTCTGCTGCAAGAGAGTAATTGTTGGAAGCCTGAGTTCTGAGAGATACTAGAGGGACTGGAGATGGATCAGATCAGGACAAACTTTTCTCTCTCTGCTGTTACACTTTTAGGTTAGCAAGTAGGATGAGAGGTTGGGTAGAGACAAAAATCACTGAAATCGTATGTTCACCTTACCCTCGTGCATCTCAACACATATTGTATCATCTGTAGGGACAGATAACTTGTTTTGTATCCTTGTGACTTCCTAATTTTGGTTTCAGAGCATCAAAGCACTGTGTAGGTTCTCTTCTGGGGATCAGTGCTCCAGCTTCCTATTGTGATGAGTGTGAAAGATGACACATCCAACACAGAGGTATCCTTTTGATGCCAACGAAACTGATTAAACTCATGCAGGTGCTGACAGAGGGGGGATGTCCAGTTCTTCAGATTATGAACTGCTCCCTGGAAGTGCAATCCTCTGATGTTTTGTTACTTAGCCTGTTCGTAGCATGTTTCAGGCTGTGGTACATTCTCAAGTGATAGGCGCTTAGGAGTAGGTTGCCTTCAGAGCAGAAAGTAAACCAAAAAATGAGGACTAAGTAAGCGGGACAGGGAGTGTTCATCTTTTCCACATCCCTTTATCAGTTCATGAAGTTAGATGAGGAAACTACTGGGGAAGCAAGGCCAGATGATGTTTTACTGTATTAGTTTGCTCTGTTGTTTGAGTTGTTTTTTTTCTATTGTCATGTCTAGCATACTTCATTCACTTGGCACTGGTGCCAGACCCGTGCCATCTACAAATTAACTGAGTTTTATAACCCACATCAGCGTCACATAATGTAGGCACTGGTCTTACAACCATGGCTCATGTTGTGTGGTTGGACTGGTCTCTTCCTGGCATCTTTTACTGACTGAGGCGAAGCTGGTGCATCATCCAATGCTTTGCATTAGGAGCATGGTGATGTCATGTCACTCTCTTGGCCCTGTCCTCATCTCCAGCAAGCTCCATTCATCCCCCTGGCTTTCAGCCCCTTAGGAAGTGCAAACTGACAACTGAGCAGCCCCCGTGGCTGTCCTGCTTTCTGTGGAGCATGCACAGAGGGATCTCTGTGTTCACCTGCTCAATCAGGGGGCTCTCTGAAGGGGTGGGAAGGGCTGATTCTTCTCTTGCGGGGCTTGCTTGATACTCATGTAAATTGTAAGAGGGTAGTCTGCTTCAGCATCAAGGGGATTGGGACCCATTCTTCCACGGGAGAAGGTCCTGCTCTGTTTTTTTTTATTTCCAGTGGGAAGAATGCAACCTCTGTACAAAAACAGCCTAAGACCTTTTATGAATGGGACCCCTTGAATTATAACATTTCAGAGTTTCCTAAAGCTGTTAATCGGATTAGTTGTATAGTGGAGGAAGTACTTAATACGTATATACAGACACACAGGCTCTTCATATCTGGGAGCTGCAGTTCTGGTCGTGCTATTTAGGCCAGGCATTCTTCTTCCTCTGTGTTGTTCCCTTGTCCTCAGAAAATGTTGTTCAGCTGGGAAGAAGGGTTAAAATTGTGCCATTTGACACCATTTGACTGCTTATAGGCGTACACCCTATTAGCTTGTGTGGAGCATCAGCAGCTATTAGGCCCTGGGGGGAAAGATGAGATTCCCATGTACTTACGGGAGATGGGGAACATGGTTCTTCACCGGATCTGACTGAAAATCACTTGCTTTAGTAAAAGCTCTGCCTTGACTAGTGAGAGCTGAGACTGTCAGATATTTCAAGCTTTCCCCTTCTTCACCTTACTCCAGTCTTTGTCTAGAAGTATAGCTATGTTCTTCTCTAGGCCCAGGAGAGAGGCAAGGAATCTGATCTGAGGACTGTCTGGATTCTGCCACAGATCTCTGTGCTGAGCTTAATCTTACAGCATAAATGTACTCCAGGATTGTTTTCTGTATTCATTTCCTGCTTGCAGAAATGCCATAGAAACTATTCAGACCCTCAGAATTTGTGAGCCAGCCTGAGAGTGGGATGCCTTGAAGTTCAGCATTTCCAAGCATTTTCTCAGCAAGTATCAGAGCTAGTGTTTTATTCCTGGTAGCTGGGACTTAACGCAATGGAACAAACAGTGTCTTTCTGGTGAAGTCACAGAACAGGGTCATGGTTCCTTCCTTCTGAGGGATGTTGACTCAGAGTTCTCTGGCAATCCCTTGAAGACCGCTCATGTGGGGTTTACAGTTAGGATTAGTTATCTTCTTGGTAGCCACTTCAGTACCTTGCTTCAGATCTCCAGCAATGATGTCCCTCTTCAGCTTTGTCTGGTTGTCTCTGTCTAGTATGTCTGTATTCTTTCATGTGAGTGGTCACACAGGGAATTGGCACTGCACAGGAATTACATCACTTGTGTTACTGCCTTTTGTAGTGCAGCATATGACCTGATAGTCCTTATTCATGTGAACAGTCTTCTTTGCCCCAAAGGAGCTTCCTTTCCAAGAATTTGTCATGAAGAGCACAGGTTGAGAAGCTGAAAATTGCAGAAGGCTTTGCAATAGCATCCTGTGTAAAAAGATCCCTCTGGTGCATTTATTGAAGTGGGATTTTCTTCAGATCCTGTTGAGAGAAAGGCAAGCATGGTGGCAGTCTAGAGCTAAGTATAGTCCCTCTGATCCAAGTAGTTTTTAGGTGTCTGCATGTTGGTTTCTGTTGACTTGGTTAAAACTCTGAGCTGTGAGTTTGTAGAGAGTACTTGTACACAGTGCAGAGTAACTCTGAGTGAGTGCCAGGAGACATGCTCTCCTAAGGGGGCTAAGGACTACCAACTAGTTTTTTTTGTTTGTTTGTTTTTGTTTTGTTTTTTTTGTCTCTACCCTTGCAGGTTTTTCCTGAAGGTTTATTCTAAAGTGCTTTCCTCCAACCCAATATTAAATTATTCCAGTTATATGACTTCTGTGCTTTTTTCTGCAGGTCTTTTAACCTCACCTCTGCTTTACCTGAAACTTAGTTTTACTCCCATCGGTGATCTCATGAAAGAAGTGTTTAAAGTTGCACATTTGACCTTTCTTTGAGTTGAACTGAGATAAGATTTTTGCTAATTTTCTAATCCAGGGAAAAGACCACAACGTTTTAGGTTTTGCCCTCATTGCTTGTTCTCCTTTGAGCCTAGGGCCTAAGATCAGAAAATTGCTTCTGATCTTTTTCTTTGCCGCTTTTTATATTCTAAGAAATTCTGCAGGCCAAACTATGCCCCCCACATCATCTATTCATCCTGCAGTTATCATCTGTAATGCCGTACAAAAATCTGTCCAACAGGAAATTTCCTCCTCTCCCATAAAAATATTTTGCAGCTAGAAGAGAGCGCAAACAGTAAGGGATGTTGTTAAAATAAAAGTGTTACTTTGCATTTTAAACATTTAAGTTTGCTACTTCCTTGTCTCTCTTTCTATGGGATTGAGTTTACATGTTGTGTTCACTATGAAAATCAGTTGTTCTCACGTAGTGGTGTTGAAGCGGATACCCTTAGGATTTGGCCCCATACAGATACAATAATGGATCAAAATACAATAAAATTAATCCAGTACTTGGAGATTTGTCAGTGAGTGCTATCATCAGCAAGCCCATGCCTCACCAGCAACTAATCATTTTGATGAAAAATTTTTCAAAGAGCTTACAGTTTTGAAAAATTTCTCATAGATATTTTTTTTAAAAACTTTAGTGAAAGTATTTGTTTTTACAATATAGTTTTATTTTAGAAGAAACTTGAGTCAAAGCTTTGAAGACTCCTCTGTTGCTGAGAACCCCTGGATGGCTTTGAAATGGGAAACAAGATGATCCACAGGCAGGCTGTGAAACTGCACAGTGTCACCTCTCTTTTGGACCCAGCTGAGTCCACTGGTACAAGGTGATTGACTTTGCTTTATTGCTTTGTCTGCTAAAGCAATAGCCACAGAGGAAGACAACCTTATCTTTTCTTGCCATGCCTATGGGAAGGATGTACCTATTTAATCCTAATGGGTTTAATTTAAATCTTTTCAAGCAGTTTAGAGATTAAGAGGGTTTTTTGGATGTGCTACCTCTTTTTCCCGATTTTTGTATCGCAGAGGCAGTTTCTAGTCCTGACAGGTACCTCTGTGAGTGAGAAAAGCAAGTTTGTCTCTCCTAGGTTTGGCACCAGCATATCAGAAGACGATGGGAGTCTGGCTGCTCTCACTGGTACCATGCTGTGCTGGACTAGCTGCTGATACGCTAACTCTGCATCCCACTGCCGCCAAAAGTGCTTTTCAAGAATAGGCAAAACATCTCATCCCAAGAGGTTTTTAGGCTCGTGGCTTGAAGGCCTTGCTGAGCCTTTTCACACTGCCACAAAAGAGAGGCAGGAAGGACTTACTGAGCATCTTTGCTGGCTAGAGAGGGTAATACTTCAGATAACAGTGCAGCTGGGACAGGGATATGTTTGAGCCTAGGATTTCTACTTAAACCAGAGGGGAGACAGAAGCTACCATGACTGGCCGAAGGCTCTGAAAGTAAATTCATGCAAGTTGTTCTCTGGCAAACAAGGCAGAAAGGAGTTCTGCATTAAAACCTTCTCTTAACAAGGGCAGGGAGTTTCCTTGTCAGTACATACTGGCTTCGCTGTTCTTGAGCGTGCTGTGAAAATGCAGGCAACTACTCTGTTGCTTCACTAGGTCTGCGCAAGGTCCACATCTGCAGCAAGCTGCTTTGCTTTTTTCTAGCTTTTGGATACTCGTGGTCACCTTGTTTCATGGGACTTTTCCTGTTTCAGGACTAGTTAATAGCTTATTTTTTGGTAACACAACTCGGGAATCACAAGTTTCAGTGCTATGTACATAAACTGCTTTGGGGCATGAAGGCAAACCTTGAAGAGGTCTGGAATGGAGCAGAACGTGCCATAGGAGTGCACACCTGAAAGTCTGTATGGTGCAGGGAGAGCCACTGCAGTGCTTTTCAAGTTACATAGCAGCTTTTCGTTCACCTGTGATGGGCTGTCAGCCCCTGAAACATGTCTCACTGCTCTCTGGTTACGTTCTTGAGGCAAGGCATTGATTCCCACATGAGCTGGAATTGCTTACAGAACAGGTTACTCAGCTCAGAGTGCAGCTCTCCTACTAAGAGTTGTGCTGTTCAGCCTCAGAGTGGAGAATAGGAATTCTCCTCCAGTGCAATACTTAAGGTGCTGGAAGGAATCACAAGCAGGACTTCTGCTGCTTCACTTTGGGAGAGTTTGCTCAGTCTAGGGGCTGTGGCCAGTAGCAGTGCTGCACATTACTTCCCAGTCCTCTTTGATGCTATTGATGCGTTTCTAGTGAAATTTAAGGGCAAAATGCACTCCTAGAAGAATGCAAAATCCAGGGATTTTAGACCATGACTGACTGAAGATTCTAGGGAAGACCTGATTTATGGATTTGTAGGAGAGATTTAAATTCAGCTGACTTGGTACATGCATGGCAAGCTCAGAACTGTGTTTCCTCTTGTAACTCACCTGTGGTGCTTTGCTGCAGTGGCACTTGGTTCAGGGTAGAAAGAGTGGACTTCAGCATTGATGGTTTTAAGGCTGCCTGGGGCCCAACCTTTAATTCACTTAGTCTTAGAGCAAATTTGTAGATTGTGCTAACTTGTTCTGAGCTGTCTTGGCCAAAACTGTCCAGGAGCAATGCAAATAACTGTGTACATGCTGTAACATAACCCACATCTGTGAACTCTCTACAGGGGTCTGTTCATCCATTGGGAAATCTGTAGTGAAGGTTGCTTCCTCTTATGTGAGTAGAGGGGGACATCTTTGTCCCAAGAGACCTGTCTGAGGGCTCTGTCCATCTGTCTGCATACCTTTTTTTCAGTTTTCTACAACACATGGCTTGTACTCTAGGGATCTGTCTTTACAGTCCATGCAGCCTCTTAACAGGAAGAGGAACCTCAGCTCGCTCTGCAGAAAGTTAGGTGCCAAATGCCTGACTGAGGTTTGTTTAGCTGTGCCAAATGATTTTCCTGTGACAAGCCCCAGTGTTTACCTTTCTGAATCCATTCAGTTAGGGGTTTTGCCAGAGCAGACAACCATGAAATGAATTTCCTGTAGTTCTGTAGTTTGCTAAGGCAAGGCAGGAGCTCTTCTTTGGAAGAACTAGGTAGGCCCTCTAGGGCTGAGAGTGTTTTTGTTCACACTGCTTTTCTGAGTTACCCCCTTTCCCAATTCCACATTTCTGTACAATAAGCCAACGATCTCTGCAGAAAAACAGATACTATGCTTTTGCCTTTCAACCCAGAGTATTGCAATCCTATTGCAGCCTTCTCAGTCCTGCCTTTCTCCAGCATAAAAATAATTGCCTAGAAAGCCCACGACCCCTGGCTTTTGCTGATGAACCTTCTAATTCCCCTTGTAATTAGGGCTCTCCTGACAGTAAATGCTAATCTTTAGGGTTGATATTTTCACTCCAAATGCTTTTCTTTTTTGATTTTTGAGAACCAACTTGAAATCTCTTTTTGAAAATGTTGAGAGGGATTTTTCTCTCTTATTGGTGGTCTTAGGGATGCTCTTTTGTGAGTCACAGAACAGTCTGCCAATCTGGTGCCTGATGGTCAGAGGGGAGAGGGGAGAAGATGATCAAGGTGTCAAAGCGTGGGGAGTGTAAAATGTGCAAAGAAAACATATCTCTCTTGCAAGGTTGGAGGTGCAGCCCTGGCCCAGGACAGCGTGACTGCAAGGAGTGGAAAAGTTGATTTGTCAGGCCTGTCTGCCTGTTCTCATCCTGGCACTGCTACTGGGTTGATCTATCAGTCAGATAGTGCCTGTGGGGTGACAGCACATGCCTAGGGTCTATGGCCCTGGGGATATGCTTCATGGCACATGTGCTGGCCCATCCAGTGAGCTGCAGCTTCGTTCACAGGCATGGATGCTGCTCTGGAGGGCTTTGTGTCTTGAACTTCCAAAAGCACAGCGCAGATCAACTTTGTGCTTTTGCCTGGGCTATTTTGTGCTTTCCACACTGTTTGCTTCCAGTAAGAATTCCTCTATCTGTCCAGCGTGGAGGCACAAGAGAGGAGCAGGAAAGCAGCTGATTTCTTTGCTCCTGCCCTTGTATGTGCAAGGGACTCTTCTGATTTCTTCACTCCACAAACTCTTGTGTGTTGCGCATTCAGCAATCCTGCTGATCAGATTCCTATTCGTCCTTGGGTGCCCATAGCTCCTTCCCACTTGCCCAGAGGGCTGTATTCTCCTCCCTCAGGAGGCAGTTTCACCTTGCCCCTGCCCAGAGAGGATTCAGTGTGTTCAGCCATTTTTCCCTTCCTATATTTACCAAAGAGGGTTTGTTCTTTTCCTTATTTGCCTCCTCAGACCTTTCCCTTAGGTAATACCCATGGAGAGCTGTCTCACATGCTGATAAATGTCGTCTTACCATTATCCTTGCTTCCCAATGTGTTTTTCTTCCTACTTTTGCTGTGTTTTCTACTGTCTCTAAGTTACCTTGAAGTATGACGCAGGAGAGTGAGTGGTCCTTGAGAGCTAGGTAGCATTTGAGTCGGCATCAGATGTTAATGGAGGGCTGTTCGCTGCCTGCCTAGGCAGTGAGGTGCTGCATGTGATGTGCCTGAGTGGCAACGAGAGGTGCTAAAGTCTTTATTCCATGTGTCGCACCAAAAGGTATGCAGCCCCTAATTTTCTTTGTACTAGGATCTTTCCGGTATGACATGTTGCTTCAATCCCAACTGGGACCAGTGGGGCTTGCAGCCTTCCTTCACACAGTGGGCTGTGGTATTCCAAACTTGGCTTGTGACAAGCAGAGAAATGCTTCGGTCACCACAAGAAATTAAGTCTGTCTTCTCTTTCCCTTTCCGATTCTGCAGGGCAGGGTAAAGAGAGAGTCACAAGCAATAGGCAAAGATACCGTCTGACCTTGCCAGTGCACAGTCTGCATGACAGAGGCCTACTACTTGCTCTGCATTCCCCATGGAGTAAGATGTAGTTTTTCCTCTTGTGTAGGTTCCCAATGTCAGCTGGTCACATGCATCAGAAGGTTTGTTTCGTAAATGCCCTGTTCTCTGAAATCAAGTTTTCTGGATAGTGGTCTCCTGCCTGTCAAAATAAGTGGTTTTATTTTGGCTGTGCAGCAAACATTCAGCCTTCCATAGCTTTTATTTTAGTGATTTTGTGGGCTCTGCAATATTGCTCAAATTAATCCACACAAGAAATAAAACTTTCTCCATTGTAACGAAAATCCCCAGCTATTTCAAACTCTGCCACTTACTCATTCTTAGTGGAAACTTTGCTTGTGTTTATCTTGAGAATGCAACTCATATGCTTCTTTCGGAAGTCAGCCAGGAAGGCGAGTAATTCGGTATCACTCTCATCAAATGCTGCACATCAGAAATTAATCAGCTTGGATTTTGTTAATAGGCAACTAACTTTCTTCAAGCACCTGAAGACATCTTCAGAAACTGTATTTATTGATGCCATGGTTTAAACTGCTTCCAAACAGCCTGTTTCTATAGCTCCTTCCCATTCAATGTGGTGCCGTCTTATCATCTTTGGGCATCACTACATGGATGGTGCTGAATCCCTGCTGCTCCCTGCTTGGCTTTGCCTCGTTTTGACTCCCAGCCCCACTACTTTCCCCATCCCTGAAATTCTCTTTTGGGCACATCTCAAACACCTGGAAGCTGGTGCTTGGTAGCATTATTAACCCTTGAAGGAGCTGGGATAGTCACCATGTAGAGCATTTATAATATCTTGTCTCTGTTTGCAACTGTCTTGCTCTCGATCGCTCTTAATTAAATTTTCTGTTGCTCTTGTCTACAGCTGGTGGAACACACTGGGAGGCTGTTCCTTTTACTGGTGCCAGAAGAGTCTGAATAGTCTTTTGTGTTTGAGTGAGGTTATTAAATAGCTTTATATTAATTAACTGTGATGCAGGGAACACATGGACAAATGTACTTGAGGAGATTGGTTTATCCATATGGAAATTATGGTGAAAGTTAAATCTATTACACTTATTGTAAAATTCAACAGTAAAATTCCAGTAACTGCAGAACTGCCGAAATCATGCATTTGTTTCAGAGCTGGGCAAACGCCTAATTTCCTTGAATACCTGCTGAAATGATAAATTCAATTTGCCTCAACTGTGTGGGCTGCCTTGTCATTTCCAAGAGTACTTTAGCAAATTAATTTGGAGGCAGAAACGGTCAGTGAAAGAATAGGGTCTAATAAGCACTGAGAGCAATCATTGCAGGATGGTCACTCCACAAGGCTGGCTTGGATGTCTTGACCCTCAGGCTTTCTCCATTCAAGCAGGGATGTTGCTGTGCCCACAAAATAAAAGTTGCTTACCCTGTTCAGCGAAATAGCTGGCAGGTCCAAGAAACAACCGGTAGCCAAAATGGCTTGATGGATAATAGCAAACAACAAATAAATTAGAAGTTGTAAACTGCTCGTGGTTGATTGTGAACAGAAAGGGGTTACATTTGTGGAATAAATGTGTTCAATTTGAGCTGCTTGTTCAGGCCTAATTTAGAAAGAAGGCTGGTGCTCGTAGCTGCAGTGGACAAAAAAAACCTTCACTGTGGCTCCCCTTTTCAAATGGCAAGGACAAAGTATTTATTCAGCTGTCAAGTGGGGAAAGAAAGCAAATTAGTTTTAGGCTGCAATGCTGGACTGTTTGCTGCTGTGTTTCTGAGGCCAGATGGTGACTTGGACAACCCTAGGGAATGGGTAACAAGTTTCTCTGGGGCAAAGAGCAGAGGCAAAAGGAAATATTCAGATTATCTTACTGTTCCACTTCCCAGAGTGAAGAAGTTAGTGTGAGATGCATAAGGCCATGTTAAGAAAGGAATTAGCCACTCTTCTTTTTGCAGTTGATAGTGTTGTTAAATCTTGGAATTAGTTTGTGGCAGAGAGTGGGTTTGAGACCCAACTCCCCCAGCCAACGGCAGCTGTCTCTGGGACAGACAGGGAGTTTCTCTGCCAGCAGCTCTCGGCAGGTAGATTGCTGCAGTGAGGAAAGCTCCTCTGCCACTCACCCTGCTTCCTCTATTTCCTCCATGGCTTCTGTAATGACTGCAAATGATTTGGGCATCTGTTTCACCAGGAAGCCTGGACCTTGGGTCTGGAGATGGCCTTAAGGCTACCCAACAGTGGCCATGGTTGGCTTATGCTCCCAAAGCTTTTCAAGCCCCACTTGTCCTGCCTCTGTGCTGGCTCATACCTCAGTATCCCTGCTGTTGGCAGTCAGTTTGGGGTATCCTATGAATGAGCTGTGGTGGAAGTGGCAGGTAACCAAGCAGTCAGGGTGTGTCTATTGTACCTACTTAGAGTGCTCAACTGCAGGTTGAACATGATGCAGATTCCTGGAGGGTAAGGTGGCATCAAAAACTCTCCCAAGAAGCTCCAGGGTTGGGAGTGTCTGGATATCCAAGCAGGAAACAAGATGGAGGAAAGGTCTCTGTGCTGGCACCACATACTCTCCATGGAAGGAGTTTTAATTGCACTGAAATATAATTTAGCTTCCAGTGTAGAGTTTTCGTTTTGAGTTAATTTTTATCCAGCATAAACAAGGTAGGGGGGAAAACAAAAGGATTAGGAAGGCTGAGTGGGAGGAGTGGCCTGGCCGGGCTGCAGAGAGCCCCAGGCTCTGACTGGGAGCCCACAGCTGGAACTGGGCAAGGGGATGCTGCAAGGCAGCGCAGGGAGCTGCGCCTGACTGTGTCCAAAGGGGCCCAGGGTAGACTGAGGCTGAAGCGATTAGACTGTGCAGGTCAGAGGGAAAGGGATGTTAGTAAAGGGAGGCCAGAAGGGTTTGTACTGCCTGCTAGAACAGGAATGGGCCAACCCAAGCCAGCTCTTAAAATTTCCTTATCACCTGCAAGTTCACTTATGTTTTTCTTTCCCTTCCAAGGAGAGACAAGGAAAGAGGAGGATTATTGTGAATTGAGAGAAATGTGATGAAGAGGCAGACACCTCTTAGAAAGAGGCCTTGATCCATCAGATTGACAAGAAATCTAGTGCAACGAGGTCAGGGAGTAGTTGGTGCTGCACCTTACTGCTCTGATGTGGCAGGAGCAGAGAAATTGCACATTGTGCGTGAGCACCTGGCCATACAGCAGAGACATGCACATGGCCGAAGTCCTTGTACTCGTTTTGGCTTTTAATTTTTACTTGCCTTAGCAAAAGCACTGTAAGCCAGGGACTTGTATGACTCTTTCTCGCTGGATGAAATTGGTGACGTGACATAGATTGTAGGTAATTTTTTTTTTCCTTTCTTTTCTCTTTCATCTGCCTGTCTCTTTACCCCAGGGAACAGAGATGGTTGTTACAACCTACAGGAAAAGGCTCCTTCCAGTCTTCTCCATCCTTGTCTCCCGAGTGTGTTGCTCTCCTTACGCACTGACTTTCAGTTGAAAGGTTGGTGCAGAGATTGGGTCAGGGTGTCCCATTTCTTGCAGTACCCTCTTTAAAAAGAAGACACATCGCAATATAAAAGTGATGCTGGCACTTCCAGGACAGCAGGGAGTGGACAGGGAAAACAGAGGATGTTGGAGAATGGAGCTGCCTACACTTCCTCTCTGTCTGCTGTGCCACTCCAAACACGAATGGCCATGAGAAGGGCTTGGTGCATTAAGTGTTTTGCAGCTCCTATTTGTGGCAGCTCTGTGTTTTCTTAGCTGTGTTCACCTTCCTCTTCTCATGAACTTCCCTTGGAGACCAGTGTCCTCACCCTGCATAAGCATTTGCAGAGCTGATGTGGAGATGACACATCTGCTTGTCAAGCCTCTGGACCCTGGGACTCTCCTGAGTTATTGCAACTAGTCAGCTTACTCTGAATATGAAAAACAGATTCCTGCAGGGAATTTGGGGTTCAGAATTCTTCTCCTCTTTTATTTATTTTTCTTTAAGTAAATTGAGGGATCTTCAGCTATTCCACTGACAGGAAATGCTGAAGGATCTATCTCAAATCATTTGCTCAGATCTCCAGGGCCTGGGGGGTTATGAAAAGTTTTTGCTATAGACTCTCTACCAGCTCAGGGAAACATCTGTTCTGCATTCAGAATGTGTTTTCCCAGCAGAGCTTTCTTTAATAAAATCATCACTTTCTCTGTGGTTAGAAAATCCAGTGCAATAAAGTGGTTTTTTTTATGCTAAAAAGTTCTTGACCACTGGTTAGTGAGGAAGTTAAAAAGCAGCCTGTAACATCAAGTTCAACTTACCCTGTTTTTCCAGAAGCTTCTCTAATGGTCATAATATGACTGAGTTCACCAGAACTGAAGCTCTGCGCAGTGATGAGTGTATAATGTTCCCAGCACTATTTGGTTTTGTTGATGCTTCGTTGTAGCCTCTGTTTGAAAACCAGTCTCTAAGCTGTGACATGTGAGTAGTGTATATATTGAATGAGACTGTGGAAGTAAGGTGTTTTGAGGCATAGGAAGTGAAATTTTTAATACATTTTAAAAATTATTTTATGATACCTTTTTCCCTTGGTTATGCCCTGGCTCTGAGATGGCCTTTCCTCCATAGTGAGACATACTAGAAAAAGTCTTGCTGCGGTTTGATCCACCTGAGACCAGGTAATTATGTGTACAGTCAAGTTATTTTCTGCTAAATCAGAAAAAAATAGGAGAACTTAGCGAAGTCCTCAGCACTCACTGGGAACTCTTTTGTCCTCAGTGGAGGTGACGAGCATAGCTGCAGTAGCTCCCTTCCAAGTTTAGCTATGGAGCCCTTCCTTTGTATGGACAGCAAAGAGGGAAGAAAGAGGAGATACAGTGAACACAGAGATAGTCTTCATTGGTCTGTTGAGGAAAAAATATCCTGCCTTGGACCTGCTCTGGACATGGAAAGTTTTGATATTAATGGGAACTTTTCCATTTTGGAAAAAAATGGAGATGTTGCAAGCTTCATCCCATCCAACTTCCCATGTAGGAACATTTTCTGTTCTCAAACAGCTTTTTTTTTTTTTTTCAGACACCTGTGATTTCTATTAGCATTAGCTGAGTTTTAGGCTAAAATTCTAGATAGATATTGTCTGAAAATGAAGCTTGACGTACCTCGGGATAGGTTGATTTTTCTCTTTTGCCTTCAGTTGGATAACTCATCTTGCCCCAGAGTGGTGTTTTCAGATGAAAAAAAGACAGGTGGTGGTGAAATATTTTAAGAAGTCATCTGCTCTCAAGCAGCTTTGAGGTCTTAGAGGGACTCATTGAGAGGGTGGTGGGTATTTCTAGGCCCACTATGTGCATCCCAATTCACCAGTGGGCTAGGCTGCTTAGCCTAGTTTTCCTCTCTGTTTTCAGGCAAGAAGCCTCTCATGATTTGTAATCAAGTGAAAGCAAGCACAGCAGCTTTATTTAGTAAGTGGTCTGATAGCCCCCTTTTTGGTGGTCCAGACTATTTGGGCTTAAATAAAAAAACAAAAAATAATGCAGAACATGCACAGCAATAAATACCTTCTACTCTAAGTTGCATTTTGTAGAAGACACATTTTCAGGTCCAATACGTTACTACTTCTAGTTCCACACTCTCTTGTGGGAAGCGTGAGTATTGAATGGAGTCTGCTTCCTGCTCTTTTCTCAGGTTACACGGCTTTTATCCTTTGCCAGTGGTACAAGGGAACTGCGAGCAGTGCAGTTTTGATGTCGTGCTTTGTGCACTCTCTCTCTCTTAATATGTTGTCTTTTATTTTGGTTCCAGCTGAACAACTCGGACTTCTTTTAACAAAATCAGATTTTCATTTTCATCTTCTGGAAGAGCGCGAGGAACTGCATTCTTCCCAACAATGCTGCAGCATGCTGCTTTCTGCTTTACTGGACCCTTACCTACCACTCCAGGCTGCCTCCCTAGTTCCTGCAAACAATTTAGGCACATGTTCTTCAGCCAGAGTTGCAGTGTGGTGGATTTATCTCAGATTTATAGTGCATTTAAGCCACTGGACATTTCTTTCAGTCAGCCAAGTTCCCTTGGCGGTCCTGGTCTGTGGGAAACAGAAAAACGAGTTGTTGTACAAGTGGGCTGAAAGTAGAAGATGAAATATTCCCAGCCTGGGCAGGGAATCTCTTGTGTGTTCTCTATCAGCTTGTGCACAGAAACTAAGTTACCTTTTTGGAGTCCAGCAGGGTTCTGTTGGGGTTGTAGCCATTAAGCAGGACAAATTGTTAGGAAGGACAGAATCACAAAAGTGTGGGAGTTAAAAGAGCTTAGAAGATCTAGTACAGCTCCCTTCGTGGAGACATGACCTAGCAAATGCTGTATCATCCCTGGTTGTGAGAGGAGCAGACAAAGCTTAAACAGTCAGGCTGGAGAAAGGTGATGGCTGGTCTGGCACAGCAGCAAGGGGAAAGTACTGAGGATGAAAATGATTTTGGAGGGTTTGTTAACTGCTGGATACACATTAAAAACTAGCAAAGTCACTCCTGTTTTGCTCATCTCATTGCGGGTTTCTGTAAGTGGTAGACCAAGCCTGACTTTTTATTACTGTATTGGCTTTCTGCAGAGCGTTGTGTCAAACTGAAAGCCTCCTCTTTGATACATATGGGAGCATTTCACGCTGTGAAGCAGTAAGGCTGGAAGCTGCTCTGCTCTCAGATGTGACAGAATAGTCCAGCAGTTAGGTACAACTTCAGGAACGTGTTGAGGACGCAACAGGATATGCATGTTGCCTGCAACTTATGTGCAACTGCTTCCAGATGCAAGGTGCGTTTCTTGGCTTCCTTGTTTATTGATTATAGCACGTCAGTTACTTATCTTTGTTTTGTTAGGATCCTGCATTAGCCTTCTGTTGGGAAAAATCAGAAGATAGGACTAAATGTCGGTCAAGTGACTTTAACCTCTAGGACGTGTTTAGGTGTCATAACGATAGGAAATGCCTGAGAGCTCAAGTGAATTGGAACAGGATCTTCCAAAATTCTCACGTATGATTCAAAACCACCCGTGTGGGAGAGAAGGGTATGGGTGCTCCCTGTCCGTACTAGTGAGATTAGTAGTGTTTGAAAATATCCGGTATATCTGCACACCCATATCTGGCCTTTGTGTAGCTCTCTCCCTTTTCATCAGCTACAATGAGACAAAATATGCAAAGATGTTGTAGATTTCATTAGTCACACTAGTTTATTCAAACATCTCCTTTGCATTAGAAACCAAGGCTTGCACTGATCTCTGGGAAAGAATGTGCCAACAGCTTGGAAAAGCAGTCTGCGCGAATGACACTGCAGCACGGCAGAGGTCAGCAACTTGGGTGCAGGAGAGGGGGCCCGCCTATAGGGTTTGGTGCCATCATTTGCAATTCAATCCCGTTACAGCTCCCTCTGAGGGGAACAATTCACTAAATACAGAGTTGTTCTTTTTTCCTAATTCACCATATAATTCAGCTCCCAAGTTCAATTAAGAAGCAATCTGTTTGTGACTGGAAGCAAGCTGCATTTATTTAGAAATACAAAATTATCCTTTGCTTCAGCAAAGACCACATGCCTTAATAATTCTGGTGGTGAATGGCTGGTTGGGGTTTCCTTTAAGTGCAATGGGATATTGTGTGAAGAATAGCATACTTTAGGGGGGGCGAGAAGTCCTGGGGATGCAAAATTTAACTGAGAAGAGGAACTTTTGTTGAGCTTGGGCTTAAGGAAGTGTTGAAGACTGGGCATGAAAGAAAACAAAGGGAAATCTTAGGATAGGACATTGAGGCTGGAAAAGAGTGATAGAGTTCAGAGCAATCCATCTTGTTGAATCAGACTTGTTCCTGTTCACACATCTAGTGGCTTTTGTCCAGTCAAGCTCTGTTAAACTATGGCATTTCCTTTGGGAGACAATCCCCTGATTTAGTGTGTCTCTTGGACCAGGAAGCTTTAACCTATAGTCAACTGAGAGTCTGGGTATTTTATTTTCCTCTAGTTCATTTTGTTACTGTCCTTCATCACTCCTTTCCTGATATTATGATTAGTTATCATAGTAAAATGTCAGAGAGGTAGAATTTAATACCATCCTCTAAGCCCTTCTCCAAGGTGTCAGAGATGTACTTTTTCCACTGTCCTTATCCTCTTGGAGAGACTGGAGAAGGTTTTGCAAGAAGCCAGCTCCAGAGCAATAAGCATAGTTCTCCAGCTGGCAAACCAAGACTAGTTCAGGGGTTGGAAGATGTCCAGCTGTCTTAAGTGGGACATCCCTCTTGGAAGTATCCACACAGCTACCAGGAGTGCTGTATGACTTACAGTATCTCTCCTTTTCTGCATGTGGTGGTAGACCATGGTCTTCGTGCTTTACTTGCCACTAAAACTGTAGAAACTTGTGCTTGCTAATACCTCTGCAGAGATGAGCTCATTCAGCCTCCCTTCTGCTGACAGGGGACCCATGATACCAAGATGGGGAAGGAGGGAGGGGGACAAAGATGGTGGTATCAGCACCACCTTCATAAGGCTGTAAATGTAGTCCATGACGTTTGTATTTATCTGCTATACATCTTGCTGTCTCATGTGTTGTGCTCCCTCAACCTAGGCACCATTTTTGCGTTCTCCCTTCTACTACAATCACCGTGGAGAGCTTTCCTGCCAAAGAGATGCTAGTTGGCTTTCCATGTTGGGTCTGTAACTGTTCAATGTTGTGCTGCCCAGATTTCTGGGCAACTCTGTAGTTGCTCTGTGACTTCTGTAGTGTTCTCAAGTTGGACCTTGGAAGATGGAAAGCCCAGGAAACCTGAAGCTATAAAAAGAAGAGCCTTGTTCTTCTCTCTTCCTCTCCCCCAACATATTGGTGCCTTGTGCATCATGGGAATATCATGAATTGATTTTCCATAAGGAAATAGGAAGGCCAGGCAAGCACACACTCAGTAAGGGCCAAGCAATTTTGTTTCGGTGACTGAGCTGGAGGGAGACACCTCCACAGACAAGCTGGGACTTCCCTGTGTTTGGCAGCGGTGTTTCAAAAGAGAAGGGGAGCTGGTGCTGGATGATGCACAAGAAACAGGAGCTAATATTGCTGTTCTTCATGCTTTGGTAGCCAGTGGGTGTTAGCATCACAGAGAAGGACTTTTATTTTCAACTTAATCTGAATTCAGGCCAGATGTATAAGAGTTGATAAGGCTGTGTTTTTCTGAATGTAAATCATTCTTGGCCTTGACAGGGTACCTTTATTTTATTTGAATTTTAATAGTGGTGCTTACTATTGCTACTATCCTCCTTGTATAGCTCCTGTTCTCAGTGAATCTCCATGGAATTAGCCTTCACTGGAAGAGACTTTGTGCCTGTCCAGTATAAGGGGAAACTAAGGCAGAGGATGGTAATGAGTTGCAAGGTGTCACTGTAGGCTAGGAGTAAATCCAGGGAAAGAGCCCAGCTTAGGCCCTGCTACCTCTACAGGGAAAGCAGATAGTTTCTGTGGCCAGCAGACCCCCAAATGGCATCACTGGTAGCTGCTGTCCTTCCCGTGTCAGTGCCCTGCCAGCCAACTCACTAGCAAATGTGTCTCTGCTCTTTTTTCCTTTGCAGGAGGCCTGGGAGAACATTCTCTTGTGTCAAGTGAGAATGCCACTTCAACTATCAACTTCAAAGCAGTTAAAAAGGGTAATGTGGTACCCCACCCAGACCTTTGGGTATCTTTTGTTTACTTTTTTATCCCCTGTAAAAACACTTTGTCCTGTATACGTTCATTTGTCTCCATGCCTAGGAGGCCAACCCTACCCAGACATCTGTATCTGCTGCTGTTGGTGGACTTGGTGCAAGGGTGGGTTTGCCATGTTTAGTGGGGTAGGTTGACCCCAGCCAGCAGACAAGCACCCACACAGCTGCTTGGTCACTATCCTACTCCTCCTCTGGCAGGACATGTGAGAGACTAGGAAAAGCAAAAGTGAGAATACTCATTGGTTAAGATAAATACAGTTAAGTAAATGAAGGAAAGAGGAGGGAAAACCCCCAAAACCAAGTGATGTAAAGGCAATTGCTCACCCCCATCCATAAGCAGACTGGTGCCCAGTGAGTTTCTGAGCAATGGCTGCCTTGGGAGGCAAAACCCCACAAATTTTATTGCTGAACACGAAGACATGGTATGGGATATTCATTTGGCCAATGTGGGTCAGCTATCCCAGCTGCATCCTCTCCAAGATTCTTTCCTGTTCCACATCTTCTTACTTAGGTAGTGGATAGGGCTCAGTAGAGTAAGGAAAAAGAAAGCCTTGATGGTGTGCAAGCACTTTTCAGCAGTAGCCTGAAAACTGGTGTGTTATCAACACTGTCTTAGCCACAGATACAAAACATAGTATCTTACAGGCTGCTTTGAGGAAAGTTAACTCTGTCCCAGCCAAACCCATTACGTACAGGTAGCCATGACTGTCACTGGGACAGCAAAACCATTTTACTCCAAGGCAGAGTGTGTAATACTAGCTGGCTACTCCTTGCTGTAGATATGTTGCAGCTAAACCAATTTAAGTTTCTGTTCCCCTGAAGCAGAACTAATACTCAGGCCAAGCTTTGCAGTTGGCTTCCACTCATGTAGGTAAGGTATTGGTTATAGGATCAGTCGAGACCTGGAATCTCACAAGCATTCCCACAGAGGCGCACTGTTACATACAAGATATTTGCAAGCCACTGCGTGCAGGAGGGAACTGTTGTTTCCGATGTGGCAAAGAGACCATACAACAGGTTGGTCCACAGGGGAGGGAGACGTTTGCACTCATGGCTGCTGTGTTCATAGCCCAGTACTCTATTCCCTCGCTAGAGCTGCTTATGTCTCCTGAGCTGGTGGCAGGCTTGAAGCAGCGAAGCAGTGGGCAAGAACACTTGAGGAAGGTGATTCTACTTGCAAAGTTCTGCTGGTGTTTCTGACAGCCTGTTTCCACTTAGAGATAGGCTGGTGCTGGTGTTGGCATAAAGCTAGGTCCTCTCTGCTGTCCGGATGAGGCCAGGAGACTTCTGAGTGGGTTTCACAGAGCATCAGGGAGTGTTTCATGGTGTGTTGCAGATGCAGAGTGCTGCCTGAGCTGTGGACACCGTAAAGATTCTTCTGCCTTTAGCTAGTGTGGAGAAACCTCCAAATGTTTTTCATAATGGACAGAGAGGGGGATTTTTATAAAGGACCTCAGTTGTTCAAGACTTAACTTCTTTTACTGACTTGTACTATTGCTATGTCCAGGTAGACTAAGCATTAGAAAGACTGCATGGGTTTATCTTTCATGGATGAAACCCTCTCCACACATGCAACTTGTCAGCAGCTGTAAGCAGTGCTTCTTCAAGCATGCTGTCCAGGTTTCTTCTGTTCCCTAATGATGCAGCATCCTCTTGACTTTCCTCAAGTCCCTGCTATGAGATTGTGTCATGCCTCCCCAAGGACCCACAGCAAATTTAAGTTGTTAAAGGCATAAAGTTTTAGCAGGAATTAGGGGCAGTCAAGAGCTGTTGCAAGGCTGGTGTGGAGAATTCACCCAAGAAGGTGTATTAGTGGCATAGAAATGTGGACCCAGGGTCCTCTGTGCAGAGCTCCTACCACACCAGGTGCAGGAGACTGTGGAGCAGATGACTCCTCACTTGGCTTTGCTGGCAGGCACTATCTATGTGCAAATCCATGAAGATTTTGGGCAGCCCTAGGAGCAGTTTGTGGTTGAGAGACATGTATTCACAAGACTACTTCTGTCTCTAGACCTTCTTCCAGCTACAGCCCTTATGATGCTGCACCAGTACCTCTGTGGGACAGGTGTATGCAAAGAAGGAGAGTCTTATTTCACTGGGGGAACTCCTGGCTTCACAGCATTTGCCTTCCAGGCTCTAGCAGCTGGTTTGGGCATGGGGCAGCTTCTGAAATGTCAGGTGCAGCTGACGTGTCAGGGAGATGCTCAGGACAAAGAGGAACAAAAGGCAAATTCGTGGGTTTGTCCTGCACCTTCAGAGCAAGGCCTTCAGCAGGAAGGGCTGGACCTGGTGAAGCAGAGGGAGAGTTTGAAGTTCATTCCTTCCATCCCCCTGCACTGCCTTGATTTCTTTCCCATTGTTTTGATCCCCTCAGCCTTGACAATAGTGGTTTGCTTACTGGTGCTTCTGCTGGAGGGATGAATGGGAGAAGGGGCTCTCAGTAGCCCCTCTAGTCACTGGAGGAAGGTCTCGTCTTGTGCTTTTTCATAACCTGTCAGCCCATGTCCCTGACTTGGGAAGTAAAGCTGTAGCTGGTTTTTACATGGAAGGGAGTTCCCCTTGGTGTGACCCTTCAGACCAGTGCTCTCTGCAGGTGTAGCAACCCCTGTGTTTTATTATTCCTTTGCCCAAGTCCAGCAGATGCATTGGCTGCAAGATACAGGCAGCTTATCTATGAAGTAGTATTTATCAACCCTTATACATGCTAGTGAAGCCCAGCTGGACTACAGTTGCTTTAAGAATTTGGGTCATCCGTGGCACAGCAAATAGGGGGTAAACAGCCAGGAAGCTTTGAATGAAGGATATTTTCTACTGGGTCAGATCTACACCTCATTAAAAGTGCAACTTGTGTAGACATAGCAAATATCTGAGCAGGGCTGCAGCAGCACAGATGCAGAACAAGGTACAGGGTCTGCCTAGTACCCTGCATGAATCCTCAGGCAGGTTTTATGACCTGTACTGAGCACCAGACAGCCAGGGCTCCTCTGCCATTTTAGCAAGAAATGAGATGTGCTCTGTTTTCCCCTTTGTAGTTTTGCGCCTTTTCGTTAAAGTGAAGAGGTTCAGTATGGATGGAGATTTGTGCTAAGTATAGAATGCCTCAGCTTTTCCATCCTGAGCATCCTTCCTCCAGCAGAGACTATGCGATGTGTATATATTTCCAAACCACCCAAGACCTCGTATGTGAAAACAAACACTTTTATGTAATGCTTTTCAGCCTTGAATATAGGTTTCAGTCTAAGCAGCCTGTCTTCTTTTCCTGAGGCCAAATGGAATGAGTAGTGGTTGCTGTTGTGAAGCTAGCCCTGAAAGAACAAGCTTTCTCTGCAGACCTGGATGAGTAGGGCAGGCTGAGAATATGCAGTGATATCTGGGCTTGTCTGACCCCTCTCCTCCCGTTCCCCTCTTAAGTACTGTGTCCCCATCTATGAAGTTGCCATTGGAGAGAGTGGGTGACTTGAGACTGGAGGGGTTATGTGTTCCATTACACCTTTCTGGGAGAAGAGCTTTGGCATGCTGCCCATGGAGTTTCCAAGACAAGAAGGGTTGGGTTGCTACAGATTAAATGTTTGTAAGTCCCAAACAAATCACTGGCAAATCTGGCTGTGGCTTCTGGTTTGGATTAACATCTTGTTTTTTCTGTTTTTCTTTTTCTGAAGCTCCAGGGTATTACCTGAGGGCTGCACATGGAACTAAAGAGGATTTAAACAGTGTTGCCACTCTGTCTTGCAGACGGCAGGCAGAACGCAACGCTTACGAGGAGACTGAAGAGGAAGGAGTATAAAGATGAGTCTGGGATGGATACACACTCCTCTCCCAGAGTGCGCAGGGCAACCACATCCAGGGCTGAGAGGATCTGGCCAGGGGGGGTCATCCCCTATGTGATCGGAGGAAATTTCACTGGTCAGTAGTGAAAACATTGCTCCCTGTTTGCTCAGGGGTGAGTGTCTCAAAATGTGTGGGAGATCTTGGGAGCAACGTTTTCCCATGAGTGACTCAGGTCCTTGGGAGCCTCTCTGCTGAGGCAGGGTGGACATGTGTTTGCACAAGCAGTTGTGCACTGCGAAAGCCTGAGACTGAAGTGTGCAATGAAATGGTTCTTCTCTTGGAGTCCAAAAGATAATTTGGTGACTTGGTCACTTTTCTTAATTGCTTCAGGGGCCAGCACCTGTGAGCTATGCTCACCCTCTGTTGTTCCAGAAAGGAATCGTCTCTGCTATAGGAAGACCAGGGTTGCTTTCTAAATTCCCACTCAGAGAAATGTCCCTGTGCACTCTGTTTCCTGATCTGCTGTTTTCTGGGCACCGAAATTTAGGGTCTCCTGTAGGTTTTTGAGGGAGAGGAACAGTGAGCTGTGTCCCATGGTGAATGAGGAGGTTTCCAAAATATCCTTTTTAGGATCTTTATAGCATCTCCTGGGCACTGGCTAAACTAAAATGTCTCTTGGAGTGCAGCAGATCTCTTGCAAGTCTCTCACACAAAGCAGACAGCTTGCTCTAGTGCCACGTCTCTGTAGCTCAGTGGCTCCCCATGGGATTGTTTTCCTCAACTCATGGATGACAAGTGCTCTGTGCCTCACTGTAGCCAGCTCCTTCCTGACTCCTCTAGAATGCCGCCACCATCTCCCACTTAGATTCAATAGACCTTGTTTCCTTGGGCTCCCGTGATGTACTTTGTTCCAGCACCTACACTGCTGCCGGGAGTTTGTGAAGACCCAGTGGAAGGGTCTGTTGACCTCCTGCAAAGGGAGGGGCTCAAATAATCTGACAGAATATGGAGTAGTCTGCTAGCCACAGCTGTCCTCCTACATCTGATAGAGAACAGCCATCCCCATCCCTCTGGGTCTGATGGGAGAGTTTTCTTTGTTACATGTGTCCCACTACCCTAACCAGTCCAGAGTAGGTAATACCATCCTTCCATTTGGGTGACTGTATAAGAAGGAGCTCTTGCCATAGCACAACTCTCTCTTGCATTCAGCTTGGTGTTTTGCCTCAGCTTAATCTGACCCTGGAACTCCTCTCCTTGTGACTTTCTGATGTACTTCTGGCCTTTCTCCACGCTCTAGTCCCTCTTGAGAGTAGCAGCTTACTCTGCAGCCCTGTCTATACCAGAGGCTAGACTGGAAAGGCTGTACTGTAGGGAAACCTCCTGATGCTGTGTACCACTCTGGGACATTGCTTCCCAGCTGTCTGTATGACTGTTCTGGCTGCTGCTGAGTGGCTGCTGGAGGTACCCCTGCTCCCTGGGGAAGGGACATTCTGTAACCAGTCTTCTCGCTAGTGTGAGACAGGCATAATACCGTACTTGTCAGGTGTGTCTGTTCAAGTCCTGAGCTGTTTGAACATAGAGCAGCAGTGTGTCTCTACACCTTCTTACTCTACCCTGAAGGTGCTTCCAACCCATACATAGTTTTTGCTTCTAATTTTAAATATAAATTACCTTACGACAGCTTTGCCTTAGTTTTGAGGAGAATCTGTAACACTCATGAGATTCCTGAATTTTCATGAGATTGAAAGATGTGTGTGGTCATGTTACATTGCATCATGAGAGCAAATTTGGCACACCACTGAGTAACCAGGGCGTGGGTCAGAGCATCCAGCAGCTCTGCCAGAATGACCTTTACCTAGGTGACATTTCTCATGCAGGAATATTGATGTGCTTAACTAACTTTGCTGCCTGTTTAATTAGAGCATTTAATTCATCAAACACAAAGAGAGAGAAGGATGATACAGTAAGTTAGTGCTATAGTAGGAGGTGGATTCCAGATTCCAAGAGGTGTCTACAGGTATCAGATTGACTGTTGGAAGGATTGACTGTTCCCCTATCTAGATGAAATCCATATCTAGATGAAATCCATTAGAGATTTTCCTGAAAGTCAGGCCTTCACTGTTTGCTCTTCTTGGATTTCTTTGCCAGGAACTCAAAGAGCTATCTTTAAGCAAGCGATGAGGCACTGGGAGAAACACACTTGTGTGACGTTTGTGGAGAGAACTGATGAAGAGAGTTTCATTGTATTCACGTACAGAACATGTGGGTAAGTGACACATTCCCTGCACCTCTTTGTGTTGCAAACATCCCGTTCATTGACGTGACTTTGTAAGTCCAGCTCTGGTCAGAATAGACCAATGGCTACGTGGGGGAATCTGGCATAGAGATGCATCTGGTCATTTCCAGTAAGGATTGCCAGGATAATTCAGTATTTGCTCAGGAGAAGGTGCTAAGCCTTTCTGGATTCTTTTTCCTTTGATAACACTTCAGTGTATATATGCATTTTTATAGGTATGCATTTATGTGTGTTTTATATATGCATATATATAGTTATACACACACAGAGAATCACAGAATGTTAGGGGTTGGAAGGGACCTTGAAAGATCCTCTAGTCCATCCCCCCTGCCAGAGTAGGATCAGCTAGATTTGGTCACACGGGAACACATCCAGGTGAGTTTTGAATGTCTCCAGAGAAGGAGACTCCACAATCCCTCTGGGTAGCCAGTTTCAGTGCTCTGTCACCCTCACCGTGAAAGAGTTTTTCCTTGTGTTTACATGGAACCTCCTATGTTCCAGCTTGCACCTGTTGCCCCTTGTCCTATCATTGGACATCACTGAGCAGAGCCTGGCTTCATCCTTCTGACACTCGCCCTTTACATGTTTATAAATACTCATGAGGTCACCCCAGTCTCCTCTTCTTCAAGCTGGAGACACACATAAGTACATATAGTGTATGCAGCTGCTGTCCTGTCCTGGACCCTACCAACTGCCATCCTTTGTTCCTATGTCTCACTTCCTCAATTCATTGATGTGCTGCATGGATTTGTTGTTTTGTGGGTTTTTTTTCCAGATGTTGCTCATATGTGGGTCGCCGAGGAGGGGGCCCTCAAGCTATATCCATTGGAAAGAACTGTGACAAGTTTGGTATTGTGGCTCATGAGCTGGGTCATGTGGTGGGTTTCTGGCATGAGCACACACGGCCTGACAGGGACCAGCATGTCACAATCATCAGAGAGAACATACAGCAAGGTAAAATAGCTCTTTGGGATATTCTACCTGGCTTTTGGGTGATTGGAAACCTTTCTTGCTGGACTCATGGAAAAAACAAGTGGTCTATGAGCTGAGATGGAGAAGAGGAAATATTGCTAGTATTTGCCTAAGATAAGGTTCAAAATAGTTGAGTGAATAGAGATGATGGATGTCCAGCTGAAATTGTTGGAACACAGGAGTATATCCCTTTCCTTCTAGACTCCTAGAGGTAGTAAGCTTTTCTTTTTAAGTGATTGGGTTTTTCTTTCTCTTTGTGTTTGGCATCACAGGTCAGGAGTACAACTTTTTAAAGATGGAAGCTGGGGAAGTGAATTCACTGGGAGAGACCTATGACTTTGACAGCATCATGCACTATGCTAGGAACACATTCTCCAGGTGATAATCAAAGGTTATATGTCCTCTAGGACTGTTTTCAGTAATTGTGATGGGCCCTATGAGATATGTGGAGCACAGAAGGACACCTGCGAGATATTGTAGAGATATGTGGCAGTTGCAGTGAGCTCTGCATGGCCAAATATTTCTCATTATTGAAAACTATTTGAAAAAAGCCAAGTGAGTGAAGAAAAGTATTATGGACTCCTGGTTTCCCCTTCACACTCTGCTCACCCACAGTCTCAGAGACCACGTTAAATGTTTTGCGTCCTCCCAGACAGCACGTATGTATATGTGTGCGTATCTGCCCTCGTGCAAAGAGTGTAATGCTAAAACCAGCTTTGAAGCTCTTGGTGGTCCAGCTCATGCTTTGGAGTCACAGTATTGCCTTCATAATCCCTGGCAACTTTGTCAAGGGAGAATTTAAACTCTAGATCGTGATCTTTAATTACTTGTTGTTGGCTTTTATTTAACAATTTATGCACGTGCTTTAGATCTGCTGGCATCTGCAGCTCTGTGATTCTGTGTGACTGGGTTCTTCTTGGAGAAGTTTTCAGTCCTGTCCAAATTAACTGGCTAAATTTTATATAGGCTGGTTGCCCTTGACCCCCATCTCATCCCTCCAGATGGAGCCCATTTTCTGATCAGACAGCTTTACTGGATAGAGAGGTGAAACGAATGTAGTTATTTATGTCCTGGATTTGGAATGAGAGTTACTGGATTATCATCTTAGTTTTTCTGCGTTATTTGAAGTTTTTTCCATAAATCCCACTGTTGCTTCTTTCCAAGAGCTTTGCATCACTACACACCATGAGTAAAGGAGATAGAAGGTAGAGCGCAAATATTCACACGCTCAAGAACATTTTGTTGCAAAAATTAAAGGTGTCTTTGGGCCTTTTTAAATTTTCTTACTCCCCAGTTATATGGAAGCGCCAAGTCTATTGTTTTGTGCTTTTTGTTTCTGAAGCTTCACATCAACCAGGGGAAAATTATCAAACTTGCTGAAAAGTTGCTTGTTCTGGCAGGAGGAGATTGTGGCTGGGCAAGGGTGCTTTGCAGGCTTCAGAGTTTTCTTTGGATCAAATATCCAAAGCAAACAATTTTTCTTCCCTTGAGGTATCTTCTGGACCCTTCCAGCATTTGCTAGTCTCTAAATGGTTAGAATTGTCTTGCACAAAAGCAGGATTAAGTTATTACCGCCATTTATGTTGTGGATGCCTCTGAGTCTGTGTCTCTTGAAAACCAGGGTCCTTCAGAACACTGCTGGGCCAAAAGGGATAAAAATGGCAAGAGTCCTTCTAAATTTAAATTGGTGCTTAATAGGATTTTTAAGTCTGTTTTCTTTAAGCCCTTTGTCTGTGTGACCCACCTTCACCCCAGTAGCAGTCTTTGTGCAGTAATTGAACTGAGCACTAAGTGCCTCTGTGGGCTGATTGTGCTCTCACCGTAAATAGGCAGTGCTGGGAACAGGCTTTTACTTTACCAAGACCTATCTTGACATCTGCTCCCCTAAGGGAACGATGCTTACTTGAATCCATCAGTAGAGATTTGTGAGTGTCTACGTGTCTTCTTCCTACCTTACTGAGTTTTGCAAGTGCTGGCCAATTGCAACCCAAACTGGCAAAAACATAGAGTCCATGAAGATACTAAGTTACAGCAAGTTTCATTGCGATCAGCGGCTAGGACTGGGATAGAGCCCCGGCGGGACCCTGCATGGGAAGGACTGTAGTGGGTGGGTTAATGCATTCGCAAATACCAGAAAGTCCACATAGGAAAAAGATGATATGAGCACTCCACCAGTGGAGATGGGACATCATATGAGGAGGAGATGGAGGATACAGAGCCATGTCTTTGACTTACTGTCTTGAAGCAACTCTCACATGGGACTTAGCACAACCTTGTTTTCATAACTTCTGTGAGTATTAATGACAACAAATCCTATGGTTTTTACTGTGGTCAAGTGCTGCTGCAAATCCTGGGCCCTTTTCATTCTAAACTTTGTACCTAGGACAGAAAGGGACAGGTTGGTTTTTTTTCTGAGACACAGTGAGTCCTAGCAGTGGAAATTGTTTCCTGTGGTGCTTTTGAAAATTACTGTAGGAGTCACTCTTCATTTTCTGTTCACAGCGAAACATATTTCTCACTTGCATCTGTGGCTAACAGGAATAGGAGTATGGCACAAGAGACTAATGACAGGAGTCACAAGTTTCTACCATGGGAATTTCTATCCCTATCTATGTCAGAAAGTTCCCTGCTTTGTAGAGTGTGGCTGTAGGCTTTTATTTCCTGGTGCATTCCTTACAGACGTGGCAGCAAATTAAATTGAATATTGCTATCTCATTAAACAATTTATTTTACAGCTGTCAAGACCTATAAAGGGCATCTTAGCAATAAGGAAGTTTAAACGTCCACAAATCCTGGAGTGGGTTACCTTGATTCACTATGCTTCTTGCTAGTAGACATGGCAGCACAGCCTGGAGTTACAAAATATGACCTCTGTAAAGCTCGTGTTCAAATCAACATGCAGGTAGCACTGCCTGCACATCAAGGGGCATCTTCTTGATGTATTTGCAACGCACCGTCTTAATCCTGCACAAGACTTACACATATCTTTACAGGTTTATGGTGTGAAGTAGAGTTAGTTATGTTGTCTCTCTTCTGCACATGGGGATATAAATACAGACTTGGGAAAAAATGTAGCTGCCTGCAGCTGAGTGCTTAACCTGGCTTGAATGTCTGCTTCCTTAGGTGGTGTTTAAGCACCCGTATCTGTTGCCCTCAGGTGGGGTGGTGAATGTTCAGGATTTCTCAAGATCAGTTGATAATGTCATGATGTTTGCATGATGCTTTACACATTCGGGATGCTATGCGGATACTAAAGACTCTTGCGAGTATCTCTTCTCAACCTCTGTTGTTCTTAGCTGATAGCAGTGGTGGATTGTACTTGATTTAGGCTGCTAATATGTGTTTTGCCCATGCCTGGAAAGCAGGAGAACGGAGCACCCAGATTTCCTGGATTCCTTTCCTACTTCTGGAAGGAGAGTTTAGGTATCTTATTTAAGAATAGTTCTGGTGTTAAGAGTTCCTGAGCTACTCTAATGATGTCTGCTTGGTGTTTATTAACTTGTGAGCCAAAGTATCGATGCTTTTAGAGACATTCACCAAACATGTAACTTAACATCTTAAGTGTTGTTAAACAGACGGGGTTTCAGTGGACAGCATGGGACTGCTGAGACCTGTGTGGTTTAGGCCAGAAAGATTCTCCTCTGTTCTCAGTTCCTTTGATTGTAAAATGGGAGGAACTATACTTACTGCCTCCTAATTTGGAGTCATATTCAGCAATGCACGTGGAGGGAGTACAAAATTCAGTTGGTAAAAAAAGGCAAACTGAGAAATCTTACTGCCCCAATCTAGGGTACAGCCTTCTGGAAGAAAATGTCTTTGGCACACAATAAGGGCAATTTGAAGCTGTGGTTGTTTGCATCGTGTGAGCAATGCTCTAGATGTATGGTGTGTGTAGAAGGTCTGGGGCTGTGACTATGTAGTTGAAAGGGCTGAAGTGTGGAAAAGAGCCAAATGCCTGCATGTGCAAGTGGGTGTTTTCTCTATTAAACTTTGTCATTCTCCCCTGGTTGAGCCTGGAGATCTGCAGCAGGCATTTCACTGGCCACAGAAGTATGTCCTTAGCAAATGCCAAGTTCTTCTGTGAACTCCTAGGAGGCTTGAAAACTTACCGTGAGCAAACAGACCTGTTTCTCTGTTCACAGTATTTCTGGAATTGGAGAATTAATTTTTGATACATAAACTTAAATAAATTCAGCCCAAGGCATGCAGCTGGCACGTAGTATGCCAGCCTGAATTTGTCAATTAACGTTTGACTGGCTCACCTCAGAGCTCGTGAGCGCTGATTCTGATGCTTATCAGGAGTTTTCCTACCACGAAAAAGAAAACCCCCAAACTCCAGCATGCAGGAGTTGATTCTGGCTTTTAAACCAAATTAAATTCCTTCGACTCTTTTTATTTTTTAATTTAATTTGAATACATACAAAAGAAACTTTCCCAACAAAATACATTTAATAGAATGGTATTTTCCTTTCAAGAATACTGACTGCAGCTCTGGACTCTTGTGATCTAAATACTCTGCTTGAAGTGTTTATTATAAATGAAAGCAATGCGAAAAAACCCTCTCAGTCTCCTTCCCAAGGCTCTTACGCAGATGAGCAGACCAATGAACAGAATTATTTGTGTACTTAGAGCTTAACCTCTACTTGAAAACTCTCACATCAGGACTAGGAAACACTAGAATTACTGCTTCTGTCCTGGTTTCCCATCGGACTCTACTGACAGTTGTATCCTGTCCTTCAGAAAGATAAATCTGCCTCACTGAGCTGGTGCTGAAGTTTCAAGCTCATTGTTAGCTTTGACACCTTCAAGCCTGTTAGGTGCTCAGGGGTGCAGTAAAATGATTCCTGTGGACTCTACAGCCTGGCCATGAGAGTTTGGACTTTATCAATTTGGAGTCCTTGCTCCCACTCTAGCCCTGTAGTCCTAATGCTGCTTTGGAATCTCTCTTGTGTGCAAGCTCTTGCTTGTGTGCATGGACATGGCATCTTGATGGAAGTGAGGCCTGAGCTAAAATCCTTTGCTAAAATCCTTTACTGAGATCAGAAGTGCAGCTGAGAGCTCCTGAGTATGAGCTACCACATGGAAGAAATAGTAGTGAGGAAAATGAGGCAGAAAAGGGGTTGTTAGCTTGGAAACTCATCGCAGAACAAAGGCAAAGCACTTGATCTTTTTCTCTTGTCTGTAGCAACTGCATTCACTGTTAGCCCAGCCCTGTCTGCTACTGAACGAACTCCCCTTCCCTCTGCTCATTTGGCTTAGGTGTCCACTCTGTGCTCCTGCAGAGCCAGATGTGCCATGAACCTTCTGCTAGAATATTTGATTGCCTTTTCTGATTTATGGCAAGGAATGTGTCTACACTCAAATGGAGGCAGCAGCAATCTTGATATATCAAAAGAGGAATTTACTGGCATGGCAGACTTGCCTGTACATTTGAAAGTGATCCGCTACAGCAAGAAGGCCACCTTGAGACATGCAGTTACCACAATCCATATGACTCTTGCTTATTAACATGGGATATATGGTCAAGGGGATGGTGTGGGAGACCTTCTTGGATGACTTTCTGTGCATTGTGTCACTTTCCCCACTTAAATGCTTTTTGTCTCTCTGTTCTTCCCTTTAGAGGGGTTTTCCTCGACACCATCCTTCCCCGTCGTGATGATAACGGGGTCCGGCCGACTATTGGACAGCGTATTCGTCTGAGTCAGGGAGACATCGCTCAGGCGAGGAAGTTGTACAAGTGCCCAGGTAAATATGGCTTGTGGAAATGGCTTCGTTGTAGACACATGGTTTATCTGGAGTTCAAGAGCTCTGTAACAACCCCTTTGATGAAAGAGACCCGGGAGAGGTAGACTACCAAATGCTTCAGGCTGGAGCTGTGGGAGAATTGAACTTGCTTAATATGTGTCTCCTATTAGTACTTTGCCAGTATTCCTATTTAGTTTAAGGCTTCAGGTTAGTCCAGTGTAGGCTCTGTTCATAGAAAATGAAGTTGATGTACAAGACCACATAGAGAACTAGGAGTTAGTAAAGTGGCAGAGGGACATCTGGTGGACTGGGATCTCTACGTATCAACCACCAGACTTCTGTTATTTATGTAGTTGTTGTCCCATAGATGAGCCTTAAGGAAACTGTAAGTGTATCTCTGTGTTATGGTGTGTTGCACTGAGGATTGAGAGGTAACATAGAAGAAAGCTTAAAGATGCTGATTTATGAAACAATTGCGTGCTGGAAGCTGGTGCTTTGGGCTGTTCAGAGAGGGCTGTATCCCTCTTCCTGCTGCCAAAGGGTTGACAGACTGGGAGACATCTTTGATAGAGAACCTATCTGCATGCATGTGCCATACTAAAGACCAATAGTCTGGATCCTGCTTTATGTGGGATCTGGAAAGATTGGCAAAAAGCACTGGGGTCACATATATGATTGGGAGACTAAATTTACCCGTCAGAACAAAATAATCCTTTTTATGCAAGTTTTAGGTGAATAGGTTAATAGAGAAAACCAGATTTTAGAGAAGCAATCTGCCAGACTTAAGGACAGGTTGAATGTGAAGATGTAAAGAGAGGCTTCAAGCAAAGATGGCACCCAGTCTGGTGCCTGTGGCATGGGCAGCAGCAACTGAAAAGGGAGACAGCGTGGGAGGTGTGATGCTCAGAGGTAGAAAACTTAATAAGCTCTGTTGAAAATCTACAGGTAATGAAACATCCATGAAAAGATATTGGAGAATGAAAGTTGCCCTAATTTTGTGAGAATGACTGTAACATTTGTAATAATGTATTAAAAGTGTAATAATATAATTAAAAAGGGACCAAAAAAAAGGTCTTTTGCAAGCATGGATCAGGAGTTTATCTCAACAGGTTGAGAGTGGCTTTGACTGATCATAAACCTAATATGATTATAAATGATTAATTCTCTTGGAAAAAGCATATCACAAAGAGAGGGGAGAAGGTGAGGAGGAGGGATAATTTTTACCAGTATGCAAAGTCACATCTTAAGCAAGTGGCTGGCTGGCACTGCTCTGTGAACCATTCACGAAGTCATGGAAAATGGTAGATAGCTGGTGTGCAGATTTGCTTCTTCTCTGTACCCAGTTACAGGTCAGGAGTATGAGTTCTTAAGGGTCTAGAATAGGACTTCAGGCTCTGTAATGTCTGGGGATCACTGCTTAGCTTATAGTGAGTGATATAACTTTCTTAGGTGTGCCAGTTCTAATGAACTTTTCTTTTTACCACTCATAATACTCTACAATTTGCTTTTGGTTGAACAAGGTGTAGTTCGTGGAAAATTATCTCATGGATTATTTTAGGGATTGGTTCATTTGAATGCTATAAAAAAAAATAATTAGGGATGTCTTGCACCATGTTTTTTTGGTGGAGCGAGAATTAACCCAAGCAGGCTTCTCATTCCCAAAGCTGGAAGCATTGAGTACAAATTTAGATTCCTCAAGGCAAGCTGGAAAGCCACTTTGGCCTGAGGTTAAAGTCAAACTGAAAGCTACGAAGCAACTTTCTTTAAAATGAGGACCCTTCTGAGTCTCATTTTTCACATGTGGAGTAGAACTTTTCTACTTTTTAAGGATTTGTTACAAAACTTTAGCAGAGATTATTGCAGTTCAGAACATATATGGCAGCAGAATAATTAGAATTTTAAGCCTACTAAATAAATTTCCTGAAATATCTATTATTTTGGTTCGGTTTCCTTTTTTTCTTCTCATCAAAATTTGTACACAGGTTGCATTTGCAGAGAAGAGGTGCGGTATACTTGATGCATTAACATCTTTAGCTGCCAATCTGTAGCTTGAAATGTTCTCTTCCTGTGCAAAAGGCATATCGCAAAAGTTCAAAACCAAAGGATTTCAGTTGTATGTTAGGCAGGGTCTGAATAAGACTTTAGGTTAATGACAACTTTGTTCAGTAGTCAAGCGGAGCATTTTTATGTAAAACACAACAATATAATCCATAAATTGAATGATACATGGTTTCCCTCTTAGAAAGAGAGTCTCCATCTGAGAATGCCTGAGAAAATCCCCCCCAAAAGGAGTTAACATGGAAGAAGATGAGTTACAAGCATGCACTGGTAGGAGCCAGAACATTTGCTGTGTCTGCTGTAAGAAACAGGGTTCTGCAATTCAGTAGACTGGAGCTCGTGTGGGTGCTACAGTTAGAGCTGACTTAGTTTTTCCATTCTAGAACCCTGCTGTTTTAAATTGCTCTTAATTCCCCAAAGATTATACCTGCTGGGTTAAAGTTAGTGTCAAGCCAGGTGAAACCAAATGCAATGTGCTGAAGGAATTTCTGGAAGGCAAGATGCATTCTGCTACATAGTAGTAAATTGTAGATTTGATATGCTGCTTGGTTGAGGATTTGATGAGTGTAACCACCTCAAAAGACTTTAAAACAGAATGTTCTGCTGTCTTACACCGTGCTAAAGAAAACAGACCTGTGTGACTGTGCTGACTATGCAGGAATAAACGAGAAATTGAGAATGATCCTGCGTTACATCATCTGATCCAATTCTCTGTGCATTTTCAAAAAGATGTAGTGCACCAGTAACCAGCTGATGAGCAGTGCCTGTCACTCAACTACTTAATTTACAAATGACTTCTGAAACATTCTCCTTCTCTACTTTGCTTTTCACCTCTGTTCCTTTCTAGCTGCTTACATGTGCAACAGCCTCCTCACCATGTGTGAAAAGCACCTCAGCTCAGTTTCTTGGATCCCAGAAGTACCAAACACTAGTCTTATTGGACCTGTTGGCTTCTTTGCTGCTAAGTGGTAGTAGTTGCATTAATACCTGTTCCATAATTACATAATTGTGCCAGGAATTGTGTAATTGCACTTAGGAGAATTAAATCTGGGCTGTCGGAAACCTTCACTGTGATTCAGGTGAGGGCAGTAATCCTCTTTGTCCTGTGTCATTATGGTCATGTAGTATGTGTTCCCAGTAATTTAGAGCTCTCTTTATCATCTCATATTTGTTTAAATAGATTTTTGAGGAGATAAAAAGAATACTTCTTTATCTTGGTGAGCTATGGATTGGAATGCTCTCTTTATTGGAATATCATGTCAGATGTTGGCATTCCTAGAGCCATCCTAAGGTGGTGGCCACTCCAGACCATGTGTTGACCAATGGTGATGCCAGAGGATCAGCTGAAAAATGGCTTGAATACGTATGTCTGTTATTCAGCTTCTGTGAGATGTTTATCTATGGAGGCAACATGCATTTCCCAGTTGAGGGTCCTGGGAGCATCCTGGGAGCTGGAATTATCTTAGCAGATTTAAAGACAGATAACAAGGTAAGGCATCTTTGCAAGAGATAGAAAGGAATAAAGTGTGTTTATTCTGCCAATAGAACTCCAGGTTTCTTCTCCAGTTTAAGCAGGTCATCACCTTTTACAGGCATCTCTCTCTACCCACCTAAAGAATATAGACAACATCACCTGCCAAACGTTTTGAGAGAAGTGGGAGGGTATTAGCTAATTCTGAAGAACTGAAACTAGAACTTGTGCAAAACTCCTTTGCAGTTGCATAATGGTAGGGGGAATTCTCAGGGCGCAAAACTGCTTGAGAAGAAAGGAGCAATGTAGAGGTTTTGACCTTTCATTTGTTTTCTTCATTCCTCTGGTGCAGATGTGTGTATTTACCTACTTGTTTTGCTTAGCGGTGCTTTTTTCTAGTAGTTTAAAATACTTTTGCCTTTTTTGACAAGAATCATTTTGCCAGATCTCACGTTGACCTGTGCCTTGAAATATGTGCAACTTGTTCCTAGGAGTGATTTCACCTTACAGAGCACCCCTACAAGCTGTTTGGTTGGGCAACCCCCCCTTTTTTGTTCTTGCCTATTGTTCTTCTAGTCTGATCTGTCAAGCTGTGGATCAAACTACTTCAGGGAAATTAAGAAATTCTGGCCTAGGTGACTCCCTCTTCCCTTTTTGAAGCTATTAAACCTTTTGAATGGGACCAGTCTCTTTTCACCTCTAACTTCCAACTGGCCAATCTAAATGCAATCATGGCTAAAAACTTAGTGAGTGTGTATCAGGCAGAGGAACATCCCCTTGTATTTCCATGAGAAAGGGAGTCAGATGTTCAGCCTGGTTGGATCTTTCAAAGCACTGTTTCTTAATGAGGGATTTTTGGAAGCCGCCTTACCATCACTGAGGAAACCAAGTTGCAGGTCATGGGCAGCTTTATAACATCAGCAGGTTATGAAATTGGAAAAACAACTGGAAATCAGGCAACCAAAGTCTTCGCTTTTTGCAGGAGGTATTTGCATGTGTCTAGTGAGCGGTCTGAAAGAAATTGAAGCTTCGATATTTGTGATCCTCCCACCCAGCCAGTCAGCTGCTCTGCAGGTGTAGATGGTCATTCCTTGTTCCAGCTCAGTCCTCCTGGCTCAGAGAGCAGGAACTGCAGTAGTCATGGCTTTCCCAGATGTTGGAAGCTGTGGTTCCCTAAAGGAGCATATGCGCGTATATATATTACTTGCTTCCCCAAAGTTGTTCTGGGATCTACATTTCATCAACTGCAGCAGGCCACAAAAATGAGAAGATGGAGAGAAGAGTGAGTTGCAGTGCTTGTGTGTTATCCTGCACAGTGTCACACCAGGGTAGGTGCTGCACAGCTGAAGCATGAGGGCAGTGGGGCTTGCTTTGCTTTTGTTAGGGTGTTTTAACCCCCAAAAAGACACTTAACAATGGTAACTAAGGAGAACTTCATTGAGCAGCTTGTAATGAAGGGAAAACAGATTTGCTGGCAGCAGTCTTGGAGTTGAGAGGTAGGGTTGATATTTTTGCATTTGATTAGTGGATGAGATATTCCTTAGGGTGGAAACCTGAAAGTGCTGGTGTGTGGAAAGAAGATGAAGGAAGAAAGAGGTGCCTCTTTAAAAGCTGTTTCCCCTGTGTCCTTGCACTAATCATCTTCTATCCCGGGAATTCTAACAAATTTCACATTACCCTCTTGGCAAGGTCTCAGGTGGTCAATGACCTTTGGCCAGTACCATGAATGAACATCCTTAGAGTACCAGCCACCAACCTGCACGCAGCACCTGTGTGCAAACATTTTGGTAAACCCTGATGTCTTTCAGAGAGTCACTCCTTCTTGTTGTTTGGGATTTTTTTCCCCTTCTCCCACAGCTTGTGGAGAGACCTTGCAGGACTCAACAGGGAATTTCTCAGCCCCTGGTTTTCCACATGGCTACCCCTCCTATTCCCACTGTGTCTGGAGAATCTCAGTGACCCCAGGGGAGAAGGTAGGTGCCACACCAGAACAAAATGTGCTCTGTTTCCCTTGCATGTGGTTTTGCTTGTGATGACAGTGTTAGCAGCTGCCAAAAAATCTCTGCATGCCTTAAAGTGCAGGGATGGAGTCTGGAAAGGCTCCTGAGCACCATTGCTGTCCTCCCAAAGTAGGGATCAGGAATACACGGTCCTGAGGAGAGAAGAGGTAAGATTGGAGCAGAGCCCCCTCACAGGTCTGGGCTGTGTGTTGATCTCCATTCCTTCCTCTCTGTTCAAGGCTGAACTCTGCATGGTCATTTCCTGCCACCCACTAGCTCCAGCCGAGCTTATCTTTCAAAGCCAGGTGCCAGTCAGATGAGTGAGATAAAATGTCCTGGAAAACTGGGATCTCAAAAGGAGCCAAGGACCAGTGAGTGACATCAGTGGCCTGCCCCTGTAATGTAGGCATAATGTCCCTATCAGGGAACTCCTGCTCCCTGCCTTGAAACACCAAGCCCCGCTGTGCATCAGTCACCGACCTTGTCCACTTTCTTGCCAGCTCCTTTTGTTTTATTGGTCTTCCTGTGGAAATGAAATCTTTTCTTAATCCACTGACACCAGCCCTTCAGGCTTTTCATGCCATACCAGGCAAGAATGTGCAGCCTGGCTTGGGAGCTCCTCGGCAGAGTGGCTTTGCTGAGGACCACCCTTGAGAAACACTTGGACTTGAACAAAGAAGAGCAGAGCTCACTGATTTTGCAGCAACCATCTTGCCCTGGCTCTGTCCCCTGCAAGCCCGGTCCCACGCGATGCTGAACTTCTGCCATTAGCTGCATTTCGCTGTGGGTAGAGGTGCCAAGAACTGTCCACGTTTTGAAACTGTGGCGCTGGGATTTTTGGGGTGTAAATCTTACTATAAGTTCTCCCTTTGTCTCTCAGCTTCTTCAGAAGAGTTTTGTTGAATTGAAACCAGCATCTAAATGCTGAGCCACTAATGTTAAAAAAAAAAAAAAAAAAAAGACATCAAATTCAGATTAAATGCTTCAATTTTTTTGTTTAATCGAATGCAGTACTGAGACATTAGCTTAGAACAGATATTGGGCTTGTAGTATTCATCTGCATAGAAACAGATGAATCTCCTTTTGCTGTCAAAAGTCAGAAAACTCCAAAAGTAAGTGACATTGTTGCAGACTGTGCTCTGCATATTCAACCAGGGCTTTGGGGAGAATATCTATTTTATTCTAATAGTGTTTCTGTGGCAGACTACAGATATGAATGAATACACGGGTCAAATTTTGCAAGGACAAAAAACGACACAAGTAAACCCCATTAGTGACTTCCACAGGCCCAAAGCAAGACCTGTAGTCCATGTTGCAGAAGGAGGAGACCAAAGGGATAAAATTTTAATGCTACACTCTGCTCAGTAAAACCACTGAACCTAGTTGCATCATGGTGATGGTGTGAGTGTAATTGTCAGAATGTGGAAATCTGTCAGCACAATTAGCTATTTCTTACAAACATCACTTACTTAAGTGTATATAAACAGCTCTGTTTTGGAGCAATGTGTTTCTCTCCTTATTCAAAACCAAGGATTCAGTTTCTAATTTAAAAAAGAAAAAGACCAAATTGGGCTTTTTTTTAAAATAAAGTTTTAGTAACTGAAGAGCAGTGATTGTGAATTACAGAATGGATAGTAAAGTGCTGTCTACTGTCATGCACTTTCGTGGTCTCATTAAAATACCTTGAGAAGCCTTTCTGTTTTTTGAGTAAAGCTGATTAAAAAAACCCAGCCAATTGCCCAACTGTCTTTTCCTGCATACTTGCTCAGGCAGCACTGTAGCAGATGTGAAGCACATAATCTGTAAGGTCTTCTCTTTAAAGTAGTTTTTTTCCTCAAAGAGAAATGTGTGCTCTTTCCTTTCAGATCATGTTAAATTTCACATCAATGGACCTTTTTAAAAGTCGCCTTTGCTGGTATGATTATGTGGAGGTGCGTGATGGCTACTGGAGAAAGGCTCCGTTACTGGGTGAGCAGCTGTTTCATTTTAATTGCATTTTGTGTGTTGTTCTTGATGTTTAAGGAGGTGAGAAGACAGACAGGAACAAACCATCTTTTCCATGGAAGGAGCTTATGTCCAGCCAATGCACTGGACACCCATTGATGTCTCCATCCAGAAATGCCAGTGTACTATATTCACACCAAATGATCCATGCTCCCAGCCCTTTGGTAGCAAAGACTTTATTCTTTCCTTTTCCAGCTTGAAGTGAGGCAGAGAGAGAAGTGGTCCAGGGACATTGCTGGAACTGACAATGTGGTTTCTTGAGTTTTATTATTGCTTTTTATTGTTTTATTACTGTTTTTTTCCTAAGACCTAAGTTTCCTAAAGTTGGGACTGTCAGACAGTCAGAAAGAAGCTCATGGCCCAAGTTCTTAACATTATTTCTCAAGTATTTGAGACAGGGTCTGTAGTTTAAGCCTCTGTACTTCTAACTGGGAACTTGCTGGACCATGCCTAGGATGTCAGACTGTGCAAGGGTCTACTCTGCTCCTGCTCCCAAATGTCTCAAGGAAGTGCAGGTCCTCTGTGTCCTCACTAATCCTCTGCCTTCTGCTATCATAACTGCAAGTCTTCTGTCACCCAGAGTGGGCAGTCAGGAGCACCACCACCTGCTTGCCACTGGCTCTGGTTCTGACTCCGTTCCCTAACAACACTGTCCCAACTTGTAAAATTCTGTACTGCGAACAGCACCTTCTGCCTAAAAGGAAAGAAGGTTGTGTAGCATCACCAGCTGTGTTAGAGATGCTGTGTCTCATGCTACAGCACACAACTGGGCTAGGCAGCGTGGATTTAAGGGGGTCTGGGTGCTCTCCTTGACTCCACTGGACATCTTAGCCCTGGTACCAGGTAAGGTGCTGAGGTTGAAGCTGTGCTGCTGTGGGGCCTGCCTTTCAGTGCAGAATTCACAGATGTTTTTACTGCTTCCTTCTTGTTTTGGGCTTGGCAGCATTCACTGTCTTCTGCTGCACATGCATCAAGTAACATTGCTCCAGTATCTGCAACTTAGGACCTCATTATTTGCTTTTTTTTATGCTGGGTAATTTAAAGGTATTTTAGAAACAAAGCACCTCCACGTCTCTCTAGTGCAGGTGGACTAGGGAGTTTTTTCCATCTGGATGGAGACGCTGCATGAGTGGCCATGGCTCCTGCAAGGGGTTGAGCCCATGAAATTAGCTCGGAAGAGGCAGACAGACAGCAATTCAGCAGGGGGTGAGGAGGGGGATTAGTGTGAATTGTGAAAGCACGGGCTTCTTGGGGAGAGAAAAAGATACATGTGTGCTGCATATTTTCCCAGGGAAGTGTGTGAAAACCCAGACTTTAAATGGTGTATAACTTTTTATGAATGGGCCCTTTATCACACTCTGAGGAGTTTGCTTATTCTCGTTCCTCATCTGCGTTTCCTCTCCTTGACACCCTTGTTAAAGTCCAAGTCTAAATCCAGGAGGCCGTTGCTCAGTGACCCTAGAGAAAGGAGCTTTGCAGCGCTGATGCTGTGTGTTAGCATCCCTTTCGGGAGTGGAGATGAGAGGTGCTATTGGTACACTGCAGGGATGTTGAGCTGCCCCAACAGTACTGGGAAGCTTAGGGGCACAGGGACTCAGAACTGAGTAGCTAAGTAAAGCTATAGGGAGATAATATTTGGATGGATGGCTCCACAAAAGAAAAAAGCTGGTGGTGAAACTGCCATTGAAGAGAAACAAAGTTTGCAACTCACCTTCTCACTGGCCTGTCACAGAGGCATAGCTCTTTCATCCTTGAAGGTCATAGCCTTCCTGAGGCTGCCAAGTGGTGGAGGTGGGGCAGGCAGAGCCAAAAGTGGCAGTAGCTGACTGTGGGCAGCTGACTGATCGGGGGGCCCCTAGGCTTTTAATGCACAGGATTCATGCCAGCTACTCTGCCACCTGTGCATAGGAAATGCAACAGCCTTCTCTGCCTGCCAGCCAACAAGCCTTGAACTATCTGTCTCCTTATTCAGTGTAAGGAACCATTAATGTGGTCTTGCTAATGGGACTTAAGGTGCTATCTTGCAGATAAGGCATTAACCAGGCTGTTATAGTGAAGGTTGTTCAAAGAAGCCTTTGCTTGGTGTTGCAAGGCCAAGATCCATCTCACTGCTGTCCTGACTGAATTCAACCTGCTCTTTCTCAGATTTACACTGGGAATTCAGCTGGACAGGGTGTTGAGGCTGTGTTGAATTCAGTATATAGCCATGCTGGTCTCAGCTGAAGTGAAAAACTACTTTTGCACTGAGTGCTCTCAGTGCATACATGTTGCTCGCTCTGTTTCCATGAGGAGTTTCTGGCTGGAACATGTAGAGGAGCACCAAATTAGGTTTGCTGAGGTTGTTTGGGCTACAGATGCAATCTGCAGCTTTTCTGTTCCAGAATTCATCCTTGCTGGCAAAAATCAGGTATTTACCAGTGTTGGTGCATACCAGAGAGCTCAGAGCTGGGTTAGCCATGGAGAAAAAGGCTCTTAGTCTCTTTTTCTTGAGATTGAACGATTGCAGAGGCTTAACTGGGAAGAGGTGAGAGCAGAGGATGAGATAAGGGGTATTTTCACATCAGCATCACCACATCCTGCCGTCAGTTTGACTCAGACAGTTTGCTCTTGGATGCAAAATGCTGAAGGGGTTTCTGAGGCCTAGTAGGGGGAAGGGATGTTCCCTGGTGTCACAACTCTAGAAGGACGGGGGTTGGTTGCCCAGCCTTGCAGCTCACTTGCACAATTATGCAATCAAAACAAGAGCCCTTTTGAATTTACCAGGGCAATGGAGGGTGCATTTGTGACTCCTGGAGTCTGCTCCCAGCTGAAGAAAACCTTTATTAATTCAATAATTGAACCAAATATGAATTAACAGCAGTGGGGATGACGGTACAGGGACAATAGAAACTCAGTCAAAAGCGCAAATGGTGGCAGTGAAAGGGTGTTTTACACAAGCACAGCTCCTTTAACCATAGACTCTTTGCTTCCTGGAGCCACATGTGTCTGCTATGCTGTGCTGTCCATCAGCCAGGAGATCCTGATATCTTTTTCCTGCCTTCTAGGTAGATTTTGTGGTGACAAGATCCCTGAACCAGTAATCTCCACGGACAGCAGGCTGTGGATCGAGTTCCGGAGCAGCAGTAACATCCTGGGCAAAGGCTTCTTTGTGGTCTATGAAGGTACAGTCCTTAGGTGGAAGTCTGTCGCGTTGCACGGGGCAGCCAGAACAGGATGCAGGGGTTTATGAGATCAGCAGGAGTTCTGCTTCGCCGTGTGGTTAGATACAGCCCCCGCTATTGTTTTTGTGGGAATTGGCAGATTTTGCGGGCTGTTTCAGCAGACAAGGCATGGATCTTCCAACTAGATCATCATGTTTTGGAGGCAACAACAGGGTCATAGCACAGAGCAATAGCTTCTGTTCATAGGCCAGGTTCTGTTTGTCCTAAGCAGCAGTGCCAGGTGTAATTCCTTCCAGTAATTTAATAGGCAAAGTTCTGGTTCAGATCACACATTTTCTATCACTTAATGCAGCTTTTTTTTTGTTATTTGTTTGTTGGTTTTGTTTTGTTTGTTTTTTTTCTCAAATGCAAAGCTTGCTCTTTGATTTCTCTCTTGTATCTTTTACTTACTGAAGATTAGAAACGAGCATGTCAGATCTTCTGCAGGTCAGGTACTTTGGAAACTTGCATAGTACTGGGATGCTGAAACCACTTCAGAGGAGGAATACTACCAAATGGAATACTACCAAAGTGACTAACAAATCAGTAACATCCCTTCTTCATATATGTTTGGGTTTTTTGTTTGGTTTTTTTTACAATAACGATTCTAACATGTATCAAAAGCCTTCTTTTTTCTCTGGGCAACAGTAATTTGCTTAGAAGTACCAGTGTTGTCAATGGTATTGGGATTGACTCTGTCAGTACCGACATTGCATCATCTTCTTTCTTCAGCCACAGGAACAAGCATGACACTAGAAGCTGAGTGCCCAAGTGTCCAATATACTCATGAATACTAACAGAGAGAAATGAAGAAAACATGGGACTGTTGGGGAAGTGCAAATAAAGCATATAAGGATTTCACAACAGTGTGGGGCTAACAAATCTGTTTCACAGGAGAAGTATCTGGTTTCTTCAGGAATTGTTGCCCCAGAGACAGAGGTAGCTTGCCTAATTTTTGTTGGGTTGTTGTTTTTCTTTTCACGTCTCTCCTGAGAAGCAGCTGTTGCCTGGACCGTGTAGTTTGTAGCACCCCTTTTATGGTAGTTTGTTGGAATTAGAAGCAATCAAACTAGTGTGTCTCTAATAGACTATTTTACTCTGGCTTATTGCTTTGGTGAGCTAGTCAGCTTAATTCTTACGGTGGGTTATTCCTCAGTGATAATCTGCTCCAACTTGAAAAAAAGGCAAGTTAAGGAATATTTCTGGGAAGTAACTTCTTTGTTGTTCATCATGTGTATTAGTATGGCATCATGCTCCATATTGCTAAATGGTATTGAAAGAAACCAAATTTTTATATTGGCTACATGCCAAAGTCACTTTGAAAAACTATTTTCTCTTGATAATTTTCTGTATTTGCTCTTGATTAATAAATGACTCCTAAAGGTTCATTAAACATGAGTGATACTTGTTTGACTTGAATTTTGAGGAGAGCAAATGGAAGTGGAATGTGCATCTAGTGGTCAGACTTTGCATTCCTCCAACTGTTTGTATTTTCTTCTCTCTTCAAGACTCTGGCTTTTTATGCAATCTTTTCCTGCAAGAAACTTCCCTTTGTAAAGGTATGAAATCTGGGGGTAAGCCTGAAAGCATGCAGAGGGCATGACTGGTGGAAACCAGCTTGTCCCGCAGAAAGAGTGATGGCCCGTTACATAGTTCTTCTCTTAGCTCAGCCTCCTCTTGTCAGAGCAGCTGGTAGTGAGATTATCGGCATCTCTCTATATGATTTGTTTGTCGAAATAAGAGTTTCTCCAAAAAATTTCTGTTTCCTTCCAATATAAGTTCTGGTAATGGCTTGTTTTCTTTCCTCTATTGTCAGGTAACTTGCTCAGCTGTTTTGTGACTTCTGTGTCTAGGCAATAAGGGTAATTTAAAATTTTTATTTTCAGGAGAGATTGCCCTTAAATATTTATTTTTCTATCATATTTTGTTTAAAAACTCTGTGTTGCTATTAGTTCCTCTTTTTCTTTTGAACTCTTCTCCCTCATATACTGAAAAGCCAAAGTGGCTGTTAGCACTGCTTCTCTGTCCTCTGCTTTAGTGAGAGTGCATGTAAACACTTGTGTATCTGAACTTTGCTGATAGGTCTGTGAGTGAGGACTGAATTTTGGATTTGGATTCCTCCAGGTCTTGGCGCTAAAGTTTTCAGTAGATGGGAGGAATGAGGCAGAAGCATGTAGCCACTTGACAGATAACGTATGGCTGTCATATTGGTCCTTTTCTTTCATGAGATTCAAGATGAGAAGATGCTGGTGGTTTTGCACTACAGCACTGCTGGCAGCCCCAAATTTGTCATTGTTATTGCCTTCTCAGGCTCTATCAGCTGATGTTCTTTCTGTTTTGCAGTAAGGCTTTTCCAGTATGTAATTGGTGCTCAGCTGAATTTCAATGTCAGCTACTGCAGTGGATAGATTAAAATACTGTTTGTTGGCTGACAACTTCATGGCTGTTAACAAAAAAAAAAAAAGTCAGTTATCTGCTCTTATAGTCCTCTTTCTATTAGATGGGGGAGACACTTTTTTAAATGGTCCCTCAGAATTTCTCTTTAGTACCACTTGTAGCGCTGAATATATAAACTCAATCTACTGTCCAAATTGTGCTCTGCAGCGGCATTTGGGATGCAACTATTTAGTGGTGCCTTAGCACTGATTCTCTAGGAAAGAAGTTAGCACTTCACTAGTGAAACTGTTTTTAACTAGGTCACAGTTAAACACTGGCAGCTTTACAAGGCAAAATCAAGATGATGTTACCCAGTGCAAGCAAGTTCCAGGACACTACAGGGAAAACCACATCTAAATTGCTAATGCAATGCATTGTGATTAGACACCAAGGGTGATGGTTGGTGTCTGGCAGATGTCATTGCAGTGCCATCTCTCTTGTCAGTACTTTTTTGTTTGCTTGACTTTAAACACAGCCAAAACATTCATATGCCTTTAGTAGACATGTGTGTTGTGCACCATAGGTTAACACAGGTTTTAGCCTGTGATCTTTCATTTGTTACATAGTCTTGAGGGAATTATGCTGAACTGCTATTGTTTTTGAGGCCTCTGCTATTGTGTTAAACTAGATTTTCAGTAAATTTTCTGATCTTGGTCTTTAAACTTACTCAATCATAGTTTAAACACAAAACTTCTTGTGGGCAGCAGTCACCCTGATGATCTCCTGGTGAACAGCTCAACTCTTGCTTGTTAATATTGCCATCGTGTGGCTGGATTAGATTTGCAACTGGTTTGTATTTGTTTTTGTTGTTTTTTTTCTCTCAGCTTTTCTTGGTCCTTAGTTCTGGTAGCAGGTTTTATGCAGATATGAAGGTGGCTAGGAGTGTGAAGCACGCAAATCCGTAAAATTTCTCTGTCTCAGTGAGTTCACATTCCAAGCAGACTGGCATAGAAAGACAGGAGACGCTGTCACTAAGGCAAAATGTTAAATTTCTAAAAACTTGCATGACTTATGTGTTGCCTTTGTGTAAGAAGTGGTGTTGATACAGATTTGAACGAGAAAGAAAGCTGTCTATGGAGCAGGCTTAACCTTAAGGAAAAACCTGCAATCTTATGATTTTGCTGTTTGTTTTTTTCTGAAGCTATTTGTGGTGGAGAAATTCACAAAGATACTGGCCAGATCCAATCTCCGAATTACCCAGATGACTACAGACCTTCCAAAGAGTGCATCTGGAAAATCACAGTTTCAGAGGGCTTTCACATAGGAATCGCATTCCAAGCCTTTGAGGTGAGAAATGTCATTTTATATTGTTTTGGCTCTGTAGATCCTTTGAAATTAAGACATGATGTAAATAATAATTTATTAAATTTTTTTTTTAATACTTCAGAACAGAATTTCTCCTCATGGGTAGTTTGCTCAGAGAATTTGATGCCATGCTTTAAAAGTGATGAATTTTCAAAAGCTGTTACTCTAGACAGAAAGAATTAGAAGGGGCACAAAATTGTTGATGATGTTAAGTATGGACTGATGAGTCCTTAAATTTTCACTCTGCTCAGATTAAATTGAATGTCACAATCTGGGGAAAAATCTCCTGTTGGTGTCACTGGGGCTTGGCAGATTGCAGGATGTTTGTGACTCTCCAGAGTAACATCATGTTCCCAGATGTCAAGCAGACTTTGAAGAGCTCAGAAAAGGTTTTATCCTACTGGTTATAGGATGTCTTACACTCTTAGATAGGTTCCCAATGATTTGTTTCTGACTACTGATGTATAAGTCACGAACAGGAGTGGACAGGACCTGGGCTGATACATAAATCCCATACATCCCACAGGCTCCTGTGGCCTGTGCACACTTATGGTGCTTGTGCTGGAAAGGGTTGACACCACTACTTGCTAGCTGTGACCCCACAGCTATTCCTTGAACCTTTCTGTTTATAGTTGTTCTGCTCTCTTTCTTATAGCTTCTCATGGAACAGCAGCTTATAGATAGTCAGGGACCAAGTTTCACCAGAGAATAGCCATGAAATAGCAGTAAAACTGAGATGTCCCTGGGCTTGAAAGTCATTTGAGTTACAAGAGAGTTCAATGGCAGCCATGAGACAACTATCTAGTTATGACCAGGTGTCTGAGATGCTCCTTGGGAAGCTGATCTCTGTCCAAAGACTAACTGGGTAGCTAGCCTAACTTGGAGCACTCATGCTAGTGAGCTACAAGCACACCCTTTTCCCATTGCAGATTGAATGGCACGATGCATGTTCTTACGACTACCTGGAGATCCGAGATGGCCCCACGGAATACAGCCCACTGATCGGCCACTTCTGTGGCTACGAGAAGCCAGAAGATATCAAATCCAGTTCAAATAAAGTATGGATGAAATTTACATCTGATGCAACCATCAATAAAGCAGGTTTTGCGGCAAACTTCTTTAAAGGTATGTGATTTAGAACCTCTTAAGGCCAAAATTGGGGACCATTCATCCCTTATCCTACTGCCATCCCAAAGTGCTTGGTTACTGTTGTATCTAATTGTAACTAAGACTTGGCTGTACAACTGCCAATATCGAGTTTATATACAAGAGGGATTTGGTGCTGAGGCATGAACACCACCTCCCTGATTAAGACAGAAAGAAAGCCCGCTGGGTCAGTACCAGCACAAGTATGGCTCTGTCGCACAGCTGGGCAGAATGTGAACCCTCCATTTATCCATGTCAGGGGACATTGATATTTTCAAGGAAAGGTACTAGTAGTGCACAAAGAGTGTTAAAACCAACTCTCTGCTGAAGTTCTAGTCCAAATGAAACCTCTGGAGAGAAGGAGAATTTGAATGCAAATTCAAATTTGGGAAGATTTCTGAATGCTTTAGGAGACAAATGTGTTCCCAAACTGACATCCTCTTCAGGAAAATGTGAGTAAGAGTGAGATTTTTCTTGAGAGCTGGACCCAAGACATGATCCCTTGCCAACATCCTCGTCACTTGATAAAGGCAAGGACCAAATATCTAACCGCTTGGGAAAATACCCGTGGAGCTACTGTGGGGTATGTAGTCATGTCTCTCTTGGGTTCAGTGACAGCTGTACAGAAATAATAGCTGCAATGCCAATATTTGGATTGCATAAGTCCTTTATTTCTGCTTTAACATTTGTCTTGCATAAAGGGTGCTGTGGTACATTTGGGTGTCTCAGATTTACAGGACAATGTATTCTGTGCATTAAACTTTATTTCACAAGCTCATTAAGAAATACAACAAACACACAGCAGGGCTCAATCTCCTTTACTCAAACCAGTCTATCACGAGTTCACTTATTCACTATTCAAGTCATAATACTTCTTAACTTACAACCCGTAATTCTTAATCCAGGCACTTATGCACGAAAAGAAAAAAAAGAAAAAAAAAAAAAAGAAAGTAGTTAAATAAACTTTAATTCACAGAGTATATTGTCCTGTGAATTTGAGAGGTCCTAATGAACCGTGACAAAATGTGATTACATAATTACTGGCAAATACTGTGGTAATTCCAGTCCCTGAACAACTCTTACAGTGCCTAGGCTTCGTTAATGACACAGAGAATATTTCTTCCTAAAGATATTTTGGCTTCTTTCAGAAGCTAATAGCGCAGGCTGACTGTGGCAGAGATGTCTTCCAGGGATTAGCACTACATGGAGACTTCTTGACCTGCAGCAAGTCAGCCTATAGGATCTGAGGTGCTCCTACAAGTTTGTAGAGGAAGAAAACCTATACACCTGAATCTGGGATGATTTCTTTGTCATGCAAATAGTCAGAAATTTTAATTTTTTTAATGTAAAAAATGCATGAATATGCACAACTGGTACAATTGCAGGCACAGATATTGTCTGTGGAGTTTTTGCTGGCAGAGTAGATCTTGCAGTGTTGGCTCAGACTTCACATATTTGAACCAGAAACTGTAGGTTGTGGGTGGTTTGGGTGTTGCTAAGTCCATGCCAGTAAGTGGAGCTGAGAAGCAAAGTGTATTTGCTTGGACCAAGCATCTCCCTAGCCAGCTTGCAACGTGGGCAGAGCTGATGCCAGTTTGCAAAACCTGGGTAGACATACCTGCAGGCTACACGTGGAGTTTCAAGCTGGATTCTGAAGTCTGCAGCCTGTGCCTCCATATCCAGAGGGATTTTTGACTACCAGCCGTTCCATAAACAAAGTAAATGAACAAATTAGATGGCTCTGCAGGCATGCTTCAGATTGCTGATTGAGCAATGCCATAATGAGTTATGAAAGGAATAGAGCTTCAATACCATGTATTACAACACTGAAAAAAATAACTCAGCTTAAAAATAAAACAGTTAAGGGTGAAATCGAATGTTATGCTTTGAGAGTATTTGCAGAAGTAACTTCTGACTTTTCAGAAAAAATAAACCTGCAAACAGCTCAGAGAGGATAGGCTATTGATTGCATCCAAGAGACAATGTCAGGAAAATATGAAAAGCATCTACCTCGTGTCCAACCCATCACATATATCTCAAGGGAAAGCTCTACGATTATTCTTTATTACTTATCTTCATTTTGGTAACAAATTGTTTGTATCACTGAAGTCTGTTTTGTATATGGTTGAAGATTTATTTGTGAAGTGCTTGTCTTACACTCACTTTGTTGTGTTTTTCTTCTTCATGGCAAACATTAGAGGGAAGACAATATATTGCGGAAAATATACATGCCCATAGCCAGGACGTGTCCTTCCCATGGTAAAGATTGATCACAGGGGGTTTTAATGATCATAGGAGTTGAAGCTTCTCTTTTCTTTCAAGAAAGTGATTTAACAGCCACATTAGAAGTTCCTGAACCTGTACCCAAGCGTGAAGCAGCAAAGAAATACTCTACTTTCTTCATAGGGAATCTCCAAACAGAAACCAGAAAATAAATCTGTTTGGATTGCCGTGGGAGGTTCCTGACTGTGGGAAGGCTTTGCAGGAAGACAGTGTTACCAATAGAAGAGAATAGAATAGCATATTTCAGTTGGAAGAGACCTACAATGACCATCTAGTCAAGACTGTTCCTATTTGACCTATGTATTAGTAAATGTTACTGGAACATTATAGTGGGTGTAGGTGTCAAGATGTTGGCAGTGGGAGGCTGTAAAGAATGCCCAAAGCCAGAGAGGTAGATCGAGCTGACTCCACTGTGGACCCACCTTAGGACACAGCTGAGCCCAACAGCTGTGCTGGTGGTTCCTCTGTGAAAACATGTTTAAGATAAGTAAAAAGTAATGGGAGGAACATGAAGGAGGAAACAAAAAATGTGAAACAGCAGAGGTAACACCAAGGTGAGAAGAGGGGAAGGTGGAGGTGCTCCGTGGCAGAGCAGATATTCCCTGCAGCCTGTGGAGGACTCATGGTGGAGTAGGGAGCACCAGAGTCACGTACTGACTGTAGCTCCTCATCCTCCCCTGCCTTTGCATGCTCATGGCTTTGCTGAAGGTACTGAGTGTAAGCTGCAGCGACATAAGGCAGGGGGAGAGGAGTCTAGAGTAAAGCTGAGCCTGAGAAAGGAGGGTGGAAAGGTATTTTCCCTAAGTGTTTTAACATTTCTTTCTTTCTTTTATTTTTTTTTTTTTCAGTTTTTGTTTCCCAGTACCCAAATCAGTACTCAAATATTTCTCCTGATTGGCAATGTTAAATTCCCCAAAATTGAGTCTGTTTTGCCCATGACAGTAATTGTTGGGTAATTTTCCTATCTCAACCCAGGAACTTTCTTGCTCCTATTCTTCTTATTTTGTCTCCCATTCCACTGGAGTAGGGGATCAGAAAGTGAGCAAGCAGCTGGGTGGGAGTTTGGCTGCTAGCTGAGGCAAACCTGTTATGCTTCTAAAACTGTTAAGGGATGCACATGAAATCAGGTGCCAGGGTGAGAAACCAATACATCTGCCTATCTATATATTAAAATGGCATTTCAGGTTGTTGAGATCTGATTGGAAGTAGGTGATTTTAGAGTCTAGGGTAGCAAGATCTCATGTATCTATGAAAAGGAAGAACTATAGTGCATGTCCTTCAGCATCTTTGCTGCACCCTATTCAGTGGGTATGGCATCCTGCAGCTCCATTACTGTGGGCATGCTAGTGGGGTGGTTCAAGTTAATCAGGAGCATGAAAAACTTTAAAAAAACAAAATGGAAAAAACAAGGCCAAATAACAAGATGCAATGAAGTCTTTCCAGGAGACTGTATTTTCCTGCTCCTGCCTAGAAAAAGCACTGTTGACTAGTAACAATAACTGAGGTTTTGGTGGTGGGAGCACTTTAGCACTTGTGAGTTTTGCTGCAGTGCTTGCTCTGTAGGCTCAACTTGTCAGCCAATGCTCTTGTCATTCTGTCCAAAAGTGTTGCCTGAGGAGAATACGAGGTGGTTGGGGTGATCAGAAAAGTGTGACATGTTTTGGTTTTTCTCCTGACAGAGATGGATGAATGTTCTCTGCCGGACAATGGTGGATGTGAGCAACACTGTGAGAACACACTGGGCAGCTACAAATGCACCTGTGAGCCTGGCTATGAGTTGAAAGCTGATAAAAAGAGCTGTGAAGGTGAGTAGCCTACAGATTGAGGGATCTGTCTATAGGATGGGTGCTAATAGTGAAATTGAACAAGCTTGGGGATGATTCTCCTTGCCCCTATATCCTCTTTGTTTCTGTTTGTATTCCTCCACCTGAAATTATTTTTTTTCAGTCAACATCTTTCATTGAAAATCAGATTTTACTTGAAAAACTGAAGTTATACTTAGTATATCTCTAAAAAGAGTTGTCCTCCCTGGCCACAGATTGCTGTTCAGACCGGATCTTCTGTTATGCACCATAAGGGGAGCATTACAACCTGACAGTTGAGTAGCCCAAAAGTATTGCAATCCAAGGCTGATTTATTCTTTTTTTTTTTTTTTAAAGAAATTTCTTTTGTAGAATAATATCAGTGTTTTGCCAGTGTATAAAACAGACATTCTCCATACAATGAGGAGCCAATTCCCACCTTTCTGTATGAGAGGAAAAAACAGAAACTGCTTCTATCAGCTTTCTATTTCTACAGTGAATCTCTTGGAACAAGTCTTTGCTCCTACCAACTGTTAGTGTGGTGAGAATCCACCCGTTATTCTTATCTCATAGCCCTGCCTTTCAGCTGAGATGTGTAGAGAGCTCCCCAAGTCAGCCAGTTGAGTGCTCCCCAAGTCAGCCAGTTTTCCCAGACTTCTGCTTTTGTCAAACTAGTTGGGGAAGGCTGCTATCAGCTTGGTGAGGGCAGAGTCAGATGTGTGCAAAAGGCTTTTGAAAACTTTATTTTTAAATATAATTTCTTGCAATTTTGAGCAAATTAGTTTGTATAACTTGGCAAGCATTTTTTTGAACTTCACTCTTACCCTCCTATTTTAAACTTAATTTCTGGGAAATGCAGGAAGGATATTCTTTGAAATTGTAGTGATGCACATCAGGATAAATTTGTTTTCTTTGTCCAGACACACTTACTACGCTTTTTGTAATGAAGTTGCTCTGTTGGGTTAGTGCTCTTAATGCAAAATGATGGTGGGAACAAGATACAGGAAACTTTTACCACTATGGGTTTTGGAGATGTGACTGTGTCTCATTAATCTCAAGAAACAGAAAAAAAAAAAAATCCTTCATTGCAAATAGAATTTTGCCACAAAAGAACAAACTGAGGTTGATTCCTTTGAGGTAAAAGGTATGTCATCCCTTAAGAGAATGAAAATGAATTGTCCTGAATTTTTAAAATTTAAAATAGTAAAGCTAAGTCTTTGCCTTTGTCTTCAGTTTTCCCTAGAGAAGATACAGTCCACGTCTAATAAGCCACTGAAAAAATGACAGGTGTGTCTTCCCTAGGATTCCATTATCTTCTAATAATTACATTACTAATAAACTTGAAATAATAAGGTTTGTGGAACTGAATGTCAGTGAATTGACCAAGTTGTCCTTTATTGTGCATGTCAAGTCAACTGATCCACAGTAAGCCCAAGGCTATAGAGTAAAAAGGAGATCAGTCTCACGTAGTTTTAGTGGCTCTCAGGGACATAGCCTGGCTGGGTGTATTTCACTGGTGATTTATAGCAGGTGAAGTTTCTGTCTTCCTTGCAGTTCCCAGCATTTAAAACCTGTTCTGGAGGCTGGGATTTGAAATGTGCTACTAGCAAGAATCTGATTCATTTCCTACCTAACAGTGTGGCCCAGTCTGTGTGTCTGAACAGAACCAAGTCAAACTTGTGTTCATTTATTGCCTCTCCAGCTGCCTGTGGGGGCTTCATCACCAAGCTCAATGGGACCATTACTAGCCCTGGATGGCCCAAGGAATATCCTACTAACAAAAACTGCGTCTGGCAGGTGGTAGCTCCAGCCCAGTACCGGATCTCTCTGCAGTTCGAAGTGTTTGAGCTGGAAGGCAATGATGTACGTAACCAGTCCCTGCATCTCAGAGGTGTGACTGTTGGCTAGCTCAGAACTGGATAAATTCTTGGGGTACAAGGAAGAGGAGACTCTGTCTTACTGCTGGAGCTTCTGGTTGTTTCCTCGTCTTTGTTATAATAAGCCAGTAACAGTGGTTGTTCTCCTTGAAGTCTGGATCTGTTTTCTCTATGGAGTGGAAGGATTAATGCTGTATTGTTATAAATGGGCTGTTTTTCTCTACCAGTTTTGTGGAATTGTCGGTGTTTTCCATTTCTAGTAGTTGTCCTCATTCCCCAGAGCTGCCTTTGTAGGAAAATAATTGGAAATGAATAGTGAAATGGAGTTCTTAGAGGATCAACAAAATAACCAGTAAGAGTCTGTTCTCTGCCCTGCCAAGGGAAGGGTGGAAATAGAACAAAGCATTCAGATCTTGCTTTCCCCACTGTAAATGGGAACTATTGCTTTTCCTTAGTTCAGCTGGCTGCTGAAGTTTGTTCAATGCTGTCAGGTTCTTGCAGAAAGTGGGAATAATTATAGATAAATTAAATGGAATCCTTGCTATTCTGAGAAGCACACCCATGCTTTAAGACCAGGGCAGCAAGGGAAGGGGGTGAGAACAATGACAGAGAATTTGGGGAAGTTAGGAGTGTATTTGAGTGTAAGGCTGTTTCTATTCCTTCCCAGTCAGGCCTCTGTTCCCTTCCTCTGAAATGCTCTGTTCCAAGTCCACAGATCTTAGAAATCTGCTCTCTCGGCAGGTCTGTAAATATGACTATGTTGAGATTCGTAGTGGACTGACTTCTGACTCCAAGCTGCATGGCAAATTCTGTGGCTCAGAGAAGCCCGAAGTAATCACATCATATGGCAACAACATGAGACTGGAGTTCAAATCAGACAACACAGTCTCCAAGAAGGGCTTTAAAGTTCACTACTTCTCTGGTATGTGGCAGTATTCTTTCACTTGCTTAACTGTCTCCTCTGACTGAACTGCTTGATTTTGGTAAATATTCTTCAGCCTCCTGTCAAATCAGGCAGAGCCTGATGTGGTTAGTTACAGCTAAAAAGCCTGGCTGGTCTGTGCTGTGTCACCTGTCATCTTGGTTTCTCAGTGTAACATATGGTCTAGGTTCTTAGCGTGATGCCATCAAGATGCATGAATTTCATCAATGCCTCGCATCGTTCCATAGCAGGAAGCAATGGGGAACCAGATATGAGAAGTTATTTCTGTCCCTGGAATCATTAAGGAAAAGCTTTGTCCTCTGAAACTAGAAGAGTTAAAAAAATTCCAGGGGTCTTCTATATAGCAATCTTTCCCACCAAAGCAATACATGCTGGCGGAAGTTTCTAATCTTCTGTTCTGAACCCTTTGTAGCTCTTGGTGGTGATGTACCTTATTGACAGGTAGTTCTGGAGGTTAAATGTGCATTTTATAGAAGTGGAAATTGAAATGTTATGCTGTGTTTTCAGCAAAAAAATAAGGAGTATTAATGTTTTTGTGGAGGATGATCAGGCAAAATGACTTTAAGTTAAGACAATTGCAGAGTAGAATCAGGGCTAGGGGTTTGTCTTAGTAAATCTAACAAGAGGAAGAATGAGTAGGAGTATGTTTTATCTAGAAATAGATGTTTTGGAATGTGAAATAGATGTTTGGAAGTGAGGGGACAGATGAAGTTAATGAGGTCCAGGGAGGACATTGGCCCAATGAAAATGAAGATAAAATACTTGTAAATTATATTAGACTGGAATCCATGAGCAGATCCTGTGTTCAGAACAGTGAGGTTCAGGAATGCATAGTCCTGAGCACACAGGAGTGAACATCCACTGGGGCATATTTTGGCTTCAGGGAACAGCTCATACCTTAGATCCTCTTCTCCATCTGGCTGCTTGTACTCTCAGACAGAGCTATTTAAAGATGGAGGCACATTCAGAGCATGTAGAAACTTGAAAATACAAAGACTGGCCAGTAGATTTTTTTGCTTAGGCTGGTGAATTTGTGTGACACTTTTGCTAGACTCTATTCTAAAAAGAATGAGGCACTGCTATAAGTTTGGTTGGGTTTTTTTAGATAGGAATTTTTAACAATTCAAAGCCTACATTGTATAATAAAGCACTTTTGTGATGTGTTTTATGGAACGATAGAGAATTGTATTTGGGCTAAAAAGCTGACTGGACTAATCCAGCAGCAGAGGTTGGAAGTTTGCACTGATATCTGTTAGTCTGGGTATGGAACTCCCGGCTGGTAACTGTGGTAGTCTGTTTCTCATTGTCAGCTCAAGTATTTGTTGGTTTGATCCTGCTCAGATAAGGATGAATGTTCCAAAGACAACGGTGGTTGCCAGCACGAATGTATCAACACCTTTGGGAGCTACGTATGCCAGTGCAGAAATGGCTTCACGCTGCATGAAAATGGCCATGATTGCAAAGAAGGTAAGATCCCCACTCCCTGCCCTCAGGAAGGACAAGGGGCTTCAAACATGGTTTGAGCCAGGATGCATCCTACCTCATGTCAGAAGGATGTTTGTACAGTGTACCAGGCCGGGGCACTGAAAAAGCCCTAGCTAGCTGAAAAATTGCCTAGAAAAAGGAAGAAGAGGACTTGTTTTCCACTGGATCTGTTCCTCAGTCTGGCCTTCTATATGGCCACGGGGGATGGACAGGGTGGGGACAAGAAGTTGGGCTAGTGAAAGGAGCAGTGTGGGACATCACCATTGGACTAGTCACTGCTGCTTCATTTAATTTGTGGATTTGAGTCAGAAGTGAAAGGATGAGCTGATCTAACCACTTGCTGCTGCCAAAATTGCTTTTCTTCCTGCACCTCTATCCCTGCTCTGTGCTGCCGTCGCCTTTCTGTATACAATCTCTGGTCCTTGTCTGATCTCTCCATGAGCTGATTCAGCTTTCCAAGTAGGCAAGACAACTCAAGGTTGAGTTGACTCTGGAGTCAAGACAAGAGTCAACACAGTGGAGAGGTTGGACACCATGTCACTGGGAACAGGGCAAACAAGATGGATGAGCAGGAGAATATGTTTGGGAGTGAGGAGGTGGATGTGCTGAATGAGATGGTCTATTTCGCTATCTGCCAAGTTAGCTCAAAAAAGTATAGGAAAAACCCACCAGAACTATGTAGTAATACTAAAAGGTCCTGTTCCAGTGACTGAAACCTTCCCTATGTCTGCGCTATTGAGGGTCTCAGTGGGCAGTGAGGAGCATAGAGGACGTTATGTGGTTCCCATGAGACCTACCTCAATGCCTCCATCTTGTGATTTCTCTCTCTCAAGCTGGTTGTGAGCACAAGCTGAATGGTGCGGAAGGAATGATGAGCAGTCCAAACTGGCCTGACAAGTACCCCAGCCGGAAAGAGTGCACCTGGGACATCTCTGCAATGCCTGGCCACCGAGTGAAAGTAGTGAGTAACCAGTGAGTGGGAGTATGAAGGGAGAAACAGGATTGTGAGGAGCTGAAGGGACTTTCCCCCACCACTGTGTGAGTGGGAGGTTGATCCCCATAGATCCTATGTTGAGTGCTTGGAGGAGGGCATACCAGGAGGCTGCTTCTGGCCTGCAAAAGGGCAGAAGATCTCAGAGGGACAGAGAGCAGGGGTGAGGCATCTTGGAGGAGACTCCAGCAGATGACAGCTGTAGAACATTGTTCTCTTTCTCAACAGAAGGTAGAATATGCCCTCCCATCCCTGCCCTTCCTTGTGACCCTCTCTGTTGGGACCCTCTCTGCATAAGGTGGTGGCAGGGCCAGTCCACAGCCCCTCTGAGGTAGAAGTGTTAGGCTCATTTTAGTGTGGCCTGATGCATATGGCAGGACATGCCCAAAACTGTGCAGATGGCCTGTGCTATGGGGAAAATAATGCCTGGGTCCCTGAGCTCAGTGGAAGCAGTGTTGAAGAACTGCCCATCGGCTGTGCTAGGCAGGGTTCCCAGCAGGAAAATAAGAATATTTCAGGCTTGCAATTGAAAACTGTTGTCATGAGCCCATGTGAGGCAGTAAAGCTAAGGCTACATGACACATTCATATGAACTTCTGAGCTCTGCTACCCTGAGATCACTCTTATCTGAAGCATGCTATTCTCTTCTAGTTTGTGGAAGAAGTGTGACAGGCATACCACTAGAGCTATTTCTCACTTGTCATTTCATCCTCTGCTAAATTGTGTACTCGAGTTTACAAATGTCTGTCTTAATTCTCCTTATTCTTGCTGTAGACCTTCAACGAGTTTGAGATTGAACAGCACCAAGAATGTGCCTATGACCACTTGGAAATGTATGATGGGCCGAACAGCAAGTCACCTATCCTTGGCCGCTTCTGTGGAAGCAAGAAACCGGATCCTGTAGTGGCTTCTACCAACAAGATGTTCCTCAGGTTTTACTCCGATGCTTCTGTGCAAAGAAAAGGTTTCCAGGCAAAGCACAGCACGGGTAAGCTAGTTGCCTGCCAGTACTCCAATGTGATGAGATGTCATCAAATCTCACTTTGTATGCCAGGGAAAACAAGACACACCTTTCTCCAGAATATGCTTAGTCTGATTTTTAAGTGATTGAAAGCTGTACTAATCCATTTCCAGATCATTATTGGCACCATACCATAAATGCCAGCTTCCTTATCAGCTCAGAGGTCTCTTGATATCAAACATTCCTACTCAGTTCTTATGTTTGGTTGAGCAGCAATGTGTTCTGTACTTCACCAACCCTCAGAAAATGAGGTGATGCAACTGGGCCCACGTATTGGCCTGTGGAACAGGCTGGTTATGGTGAAATCAGAGATGTGCTGTGGACAGACACAGGAAGATTGATCTTCTGTCTGTGGCAACCCAGAGGTGGGTGTGTTGTACCAAGGTTCACTTTTTTGAAATCCCTGCCACTGTAAACAGATGAACTGTTCTCAGAGTAGCAATGCCTGAGAGGCTGGTGAGGAGGCATTTTCCTGATTGGCTGCGGGGAAACTGCACCAAAGCACACGTGTTTTGCACAAGCACGAGGCTACCTTTGTGCAACGTGTGGGCAGAAAAGTATTATTTTGGTCCCCATTTTTTTCATGTGCTTCAACTTACTGCGGTCAGAATTTCATCTGCAAGAGAAGTGCAAAGAACATGTTAAGTGTTCCTTTTAAGTGGTTGCTGTGGAAAACAATACATTTTTCCAGATCAGAATGTGGCAGGAACCCCATCCTGCGAGTTCTAACTGTCACTTTCAATCCATGTTCTGTATCAAAAGGACCAAGCTTCTCCATGCTATGTTGGTCAGTAGATTCTTGAGTGACTTGAGAATCCACAGTTTGACAGTAGTTTGGTGCAGCGGATAACTACCTTCCCTGTTGCATGTGCACTTCATACTGGAGATCTTCTCTCCCTATTGCTCACTCAAAATTGGGACGATGAGCCTTCGTTGTGAGGTAGGCCCTTTTACAAGACTGTGTTTTGTGCTCTTTTTCTTCCTCCAGAATGTGGTGGGCTCTTAAAGGCTGAAGTACGATCTAAGGAGCTATATTCCCATGCTCAGTTTGGGGACAACAACTACCCAGGTCAAGTGAACTGTGAATGGGTGATTGTAGCTGAAGATGGTTACGGGGTGGAGCTGATATTCCAGATATTTGAGATTGAGGAGGAGGCTGACTGTGGGTATGACTACATGGAGATTTACGATGGATATGACAGCACTGCACCCCGCCTGGGACGCTTCTGTGGCTCAGGGGTAAGCCATGGTGGTGGGGATTTCTTAGGCATAACTGGAGGTGGCAAACAAGGGTACACTCATACTCTTTGTGGAGAGGAGCCTAAACTGTTATCTGTGTCCCCATTAAGAGGAGTGACTTAGCATGAGCAATAGCGTATGGTTTTTAAAACCAGAGGTTCTATGTTTAGTTTCTCTAGGACTTCAACAATGAAATGGAGAAGGTTCTTACTGCATTTAAAGAGAGATATCCAAGGAGCAGATGTGTCAGAGAAATCCTTGAAAACTGAGGAAATGGTCTGGAAAATAACGGCATAGACGCTTAGTGTAAAGAAATTCGGGGCAACAGAGTAGTAATCTACCTGCCTGCACACTGACAAATGGAGAGTGGCTGAGAGAATTGTGTGTCCTACAGAGAAATACAAGGAGATTGTAGCACGTTGCAACAGTGGGGGAGGTAACAAGAGTTAACATGTAAGATGTGTGGCTAAGTTATTTTGCTGCTAATGAACACTGAGGGCCTCAGCTGCCAAACAGGGTCCAGTTTTGGTTGTGTCATTTCCTCAAAAGATGGGGACAAATTAAACTCTGAAGGCTGGAACAAGAACATCCAGGAAGTCCTGTGAATGTGACCTACAAAAAACAGCTGAAAGAACTGGTATTGTAGGGCGGGCTGGCATCAGTCTTCAGACATAGAGGGCAAGCTTGCAAAGAGCAAGAGTATGAGTTCAGGAAGTCAGAGCAGGGCAGGAGGTACTGAGTGCTCAGTGTTTGTGTTTCCTGACCAGTGTCTGAGCTTAAATTCTAGCATTATAGCATAGACAGTTATTTAGCCAGCAGACTTGGCCACTCTGTGCTGTCTTCTTTACTTTTCTGCAGCCTCTGGAAGAAATCTACTCTGCAGGAGATTCCCTCATGATTCGATTCCACACAGATGACACCATCAACAAGAAAGGCTTTCATGCCCGATACATAAGTACCAAATTTCAGGATGCATTGCACATGAGAAAGTAGTTTGACTGCTCGTCACAGACATTCCCATCTGAAGATTGAGAAATTTGACTGTGATCTTTGTCTTTTTTTTCTGTTTTTTAAGCTTCTGTGCACCTGGCCAAAAGCAGCGTACAGTATTTTCTGTAACTAAACCTAAATCCAGTCTCAAAGGTTTGCCTCTGAAATTATTAGCATGATCCTTTCTTGCTGACATACCCAGGACCAAAAATTGTCTTCTAATCACACCTGCCAGGGCACAAACATGGTATTTTGCACATCTTGACATGGGGCTGAGTGAAGACTAAGATCAAGTTGAACAAAGCCTTCATCTCTTGCATATCCTGTTTCTAAGCGACGTTTCTTAAGCATCCTGCATGCATGAGCTGTCTGAAAACATGTTCTAGAGCAGGTGATGTGGACAGCCACTCAGTAGGATGTTCTCAAGGGACCTTGAGAGCCACCCACTCTCCCCTACCAACCCAAAATACTCTGTGCAATAAGTGAACAACCATATGACTGGAACTCCATCATTCCTTCTGTCCCATCTGTTTATCTTCCTGGTTGTTGTGAGTTGAAAGGTAGGCAGGGGCACAGGGACAGTCTCTTTAAGGCTTCTAGCTACTTGGATCATGGTGAACAGAAAGGGCCTAGTACCTGATTTTCATTAATTGTCATAGTGTATATTGAATGGAGGTACTTTGATGCAATGGCCAAAGGAAAGGTGGTGGCTGACAGGGAAGTGCTGTGGTGGGATGCAAGGCATGACTGTGATGGTGGCAAATGTTAACAGCTGGAGTGCTGGCAGTGTGCTCCAGTTATACCACCAGGCAAGGCAGCTCAGAGAGGTATGGAAATGATCTAGGCCTTATCTTAAATAAGGAATCTTTCCTCCTCACTCTACCCATGTTTGCTTTCTCAGCCTTCTTTACACTGCTTCCTTTCCTTAGTACCACTTCCATGTGAGCCCTTCCTTTTTACAGATGAGCTGCTCCCCTCAGGCCTCCCCACTACAGCTTATGAGTGTTCTGCAATATCAGATAGCCAGAGCCTCTCCCTGAAGGAAATGCTGGGCCAGAGATAGTCAGGGTGTCCATGAGGCAGAGGGACACAGACCATCCTACAGGTCAGCTCTGGGAACCTGTCAAACATGTGCAAGCTCCAGGCAAGGGATTAGGAATGAGAGTGCTCTGCTGGTTTCTGCTTTCTCCCTGTTCATTGCTGGCCCATGGCTCAGTCTCTTAACTTCATGGCAGGGGTGCAGGCAAGGTGGTGACTTAAGCACTTTGAGCTGTAAGGCTCAGACATGCTCTGTGTTGCAGTTGTTTATGTGCATGGAAGCTACCAAGCCATGGACTTGGAGAATTAATGGGTAGCTTGGCGCTTCTTTGGGAAAAAGTAGGGAAAACTGTTTTTTGGAGGAACCACTGTAATTGAGCTGTTGATATGTGAAGAAAAGAAAAAGAGAGAGAGAAAAAAAACACTATTCTGAATATTTCATTAAGGCACTCATGGGCAATTATGAGCTAAAAGCTGAGGTGTGTTAGCTTTAATAAAGTATTTATAATCCAATGATGACTATGTTTACATAACCAATGTACTGTCAGGCTCCAGGGTGACACCTCCTCTCTCTGGTGTATGACTGTAGAGAAGTGTGGGGCCAGCGCCACTGTCGGGCACAAACGACATCCCTGGAGATGAGGACATTTCCAGATGGATAATAAATAGACCCAGCCCTCTCCACAAGTTCTTGAACAGAATATGATCCAAGTATTTTGAATACTAGGAGAAGCAAATGCTTGAAAATATTTTCTTGCTTAGAACAAGAAAAAATAAATAATTTATCCACACACATAAAGAGATTATATGTATATAAAATGTGCATGTAGAAGACCAGTAGTCAAAGCCTTAATAAGTGTCATGTGAACAATACTGTACCATTGACTATAGCTTTGTTGTAGGTTGTATAAACCCATGTTATTTCTGTTTTGTTTTTTTTAGCTCTGTTTTGTTCTTCTCTTCAAATTTTGTGGCCTTTTTACAGGCAAGTCCTCTGATCTGAAGCTGTTTGACCATGCAGGTCTGGGGAAGTGAGCTCTGCTAGATGGGGTCTGTGTTCGTCCTTCTCTTCCTTGCCCCTGTTCAAGCAAAATCAGTGACCCAGGTCTGGAAATAAAAGCGTGACACCGATCGCTGTGAAAGGGAAAGAAAGTTTCAGGTGGCAAGCAGCAGTTCAGGT
>VWZK01000504.1:0-60000 GCA_013396935.1 Baryphthengus martii
TTTTTTTTTTTTTTTTGACTTTTGAAATGTTTTTTTCTAAAATATCTTACTGTTTCAAAGTACAAACTAAAAGAATTGTCAAGACACCATTAGTCTCGCTTGAGAAATCACCTAAAATGAGGTCAGGGATGCTGTTCATGTGAAAACCTTCTCAGATCTGGCCAATCTACGAGGTTTTGGAAATTGCTCAGTAATAAGACAGTGCAATTATCCAGCATTTTAGCCTGAACTCAGCGTGATTCAGCCCCTCACATCTCCTAGAAGACTGTAGATCCTTGTCTACCATTCATAGCTACTTGGTCTCAGAGCTGGGCAGCCTGGGCCTGGCAGTCTGTGAAGAGCATGGAGACATGGGAAAACCCTGTGAGCTGCTTAGTAGGATGCTTTTGATGTGGTAGCAGAGAGTAACAGCCAACTCTTGCTATTTGCTACCTCTGTCAATGGGAGCTGAGGTTTGAATCCTGTCGATAGATCTGCACTGGCAGAGTGCAAACAGGAAGAAGGAAAAAGAAGCTGCAAAATCCATGAACAAATGATACAGTGGAGCAGTATGAGTCATATTTTGTTGCTGTCTCTAGATTTTAAACCTTAGGTTAATACTTGGCCTGAGAAACAGTTCAGATTGTGTCCTATGGCAACCAAACTACATGTACTCTATCTTAAGGAGTAGATATATGCAAATAACCTTCATCCTGGAGATGTTAAAATTCAGCAGTTTTGTAGCTGGCATTCTTTGAAGATTCTTTGTTTGGTTTGTTATGTCTAGTCGAATTTAGTATCTGACACCTAAGTGAACCCAGCAATTATTGCTCATGGTTCTGAGTCTGCCCAGGTCCAGTTTGAAAGAGGTGGCACTTACTTAAGTACTGGGCTTCTCATAAAAGGTTCTCCCTAAAAGCTGTAGCTCACTTTCACCAAGAAAACTGAGGAAAAGGAAACAGGTTAGCAGCAACCACTCCCAATGGCACTCTCCAGACCAAGTTATATATAAATATTGCTTTACCCATCCCAGCAGTAACACAGACAGCTGCTCAGATATAGCAGTGCAGAAGTCATCTTCTGAAAGGTGTTTGTGTCCTCGAAGAAAGCACCAGGATATTTTTGTGATGTGCAGCACAATGTTCTCCCATATTCTGTAAGTAGAATTGCTGTTGGTTCTCTACTGAAAACAAGGTTCCTATTTTCAATGGGGACACAGCTTGAAATAAATCTATATTGCTTAAAAAAAAAAAAAATCACCTTTAAGAGTAAATTAAAGCAGATACGCCGTCTTTGATCAAGTTACAAGCAGGCAGAAGTGTTAATATACTGAAGCATTTTCACAGAGGAAATGAATTACACCATAGGCCATGCAACTGTAAAGTCGAGCGGAAATCGTAATAAAAAAATCAACGACTGAGTCTAAACTGTGAAGGATGTTGGCAAATGTCCAGGAAAAGGTATGGTTGGTGCCAAACTTGCATAAAAGAATGGTTTAACAGCCAGTCCAATTGCTATAACTGCCTCTTTTTTTTTTTTTCTTTTAACTATTTTTCCTATTGTAACTAATCTCATTAAATAAGGCCCATTGTCTCTCCCCCTTAGACAACAGGCTTATTCAGGGGAGCTGTGCCATGCATTGACATCCTTCAGCAGGATTTGAAAGGGACAAGAGCACGTCATGAAAAAATAGGATGGATTGAGTGTGTTCCACCCTGAAAGGCAGGAAAAAGCCTTCACAGCATGTTCGAAATCTCGCACCATTTGAAGACATCTCTTGGAAAATCTTGTGTGAAATCCTATCAATGTTTAAGATTATTGGAAAGTGGGAGAGAGAAGTGTTTTGAGCATGTCTGATGATTCCATAAACCTATGGCAGCATGACAAAAGGAGGGATCAACCATCAGGATTAGTGTGGGGGCGATGGCAGGAAGGCAGAATTAAATGCAGGGAAAGGTCAGGTTTAAGAAGCTGATTCAGTTCATTCAGTGGGAATGGGAAGTTCCCTATTAAATTATTAAAGAAACAGATTAACTCTACTCTTCACTTACCCACACCTTCCCTTTCTTGGAAGAACAGTTGATTAAATGAATGGTGGTCGTGAAAAAAGCTTCTCAGGATACAAAAGAAAACTTAGTGATAGCAATAACATAGAGATGAGTAAATGAAAAATCATAATAATTATTACCATGAATAACCAATATTTGCAATTAAAATTCCAAGACAAATCTGAGGTTTTGGATTTGATGATCTTGAGGTTCTTTTCCAGCTTAAATGATTCTATGATTCTGTGATTTCACTGGCTTAAGTGAGAAACATTTGCTGTCGAGGCTTTTAAGTCTAAACAGAAAAGAACTGCAGAGTGAGTGAAGGCAATGAAGGGAACACAGAGAAGTGCCACACTCAGATTAATTCTGGTCTGACTCCCATGGGAGTCTGTGCATAGAGTACAGAGCCTGTAGATCTGCCAGAGCATATTCAGGTACTACCAAGAGCATCACACTGTTAGCATTATACTCTGTCTAGAAAAATATTTCCTGTTCTTCAGCTGAAGTAAATAGCTTGGTCAGAATGCAGCTCATTCAGTTCCAGAACCCAAGGAAACTCTTTAAGAAGCAGGACAAGTGTCTCTGGGTCATCTTGTTTAGTGCACAGGGGTATTTTCCGTGTCTGAGGCTTAAAGAGACTCTTCTCATGGTTGACTCACGGGAATAGTAATAATGATTTACGCCTGTAGCCTTGTAAGTCACTTTATTTAAAAAGCAATAAATGAAAAAAGCTTACTACCTTCAGTTACCAGATGAAGAAACTGAGGTACATGGGGTAATTCACATAGCTAACAGGAAAGGCAACAACAGCCTAGTCTTTTCAGTCAGGTCTTTTGTTATTTGTGACAACCACCAAAACAAATTCCACCTGTTTCCTTCCTGTGTTTATATTCCTCTGTCCTTCTCACTATGTTGTTTTTCTCTTTGGCCTTGTCCTTCTGCCTTTTTCATTTCTTTCACATGTGCCCAGTCAAGCACTCCCACTCCAATACTAAGTCTATCGACAGAGTTCACTGGGCTCAGGTGAAAGTTAGCCACAGAGAGTAAAATTAAAAAAACTCTTGGCTGTTTCAAACTCTCTGAGTCTCCTCTGTAGGACCTTATAGGGAAACTGGTAGCTAACAGACTCCTACTTTAAGGATGAAAATAGCAAAGGATTCAATTTAAAATTCCTTTTTTCTTGACTGTGCAACACCAATACTCTTCAACCTTGCTACAGAAAGACAAGACCTTTTGGAGTTTTGACCATCACCGAGCAGCACATGCTTGGGATGCCCTGAGGAAAATTTCTCTGGCTAGGAAAAAAACCCAGCATATGGGTGGAAAGACAAATGTATGGACAGACAATCCTCATGCATAAAGAGTATCCTCAATGCAATCATAGTCACAATGTCAGCTTTCAGGTGAGTTTCCATTCCTTGTTGCATTTGTTGAGAACAGTAAGTGTGATCCGGATGAATTAATCAGCTTGTATCCTGGAGAAGGAGGTTGTCATTAAGGAAATGCAGTATAAAGCAAAATTTAAGCACCCTAGACCCTGGCCTGTAGAAACAGGAATAAACCACAAACATTAAGTAGATTAAAAATAACTGTCACGTTACATCACAGAAGCTTTATCCCTCCGTCCTGGCACATCTCCACACAGCGGTTATCATCAGTGGCTGCCGTTAAGAACAGCAAGAACCTGTTCTTTTCATTTTCATTCATATCTGAAGAAACAGAGGCATTGTGGGCAAGTCGAACTCAAGTGGAACGCAAAGTAAATCCCTCAGCCATAGCCAATTTGGATCTTATTTTACAGAGAGCTAATCTAAATTTAAACCTGATGAATTAGACTGGATTTGCAGTCAGGTCAGCAAGACAAGACTTGGACCCTTATTATCAGGTAGAAGGCTCTGGATGCTCACCTGGTGCAAGCCAGCTATGCACAGCACTGGAGTCAGCTGAGCTATCCCAATTTGTAACTGGTGATCGTCATCCCCAGTCATTACAATGCTTTACAGAACAGTTTTGTGCCTGGATAGTTTCTGTTGATGTAACTGGTCTGATCATTCAGTGGCAGAGGTGCTCCCACTAACAGCAGTTTAAACTATTTGCAGAGATAGGGAAAATGTTTCTGATGATTTTCAGTCTTTGGATCCTTCAGTAAAACTTAATTGTAGCAAAAGCACTTTTCAAGTTTTAGATCTCTTGCTTGTAACCTTGCATGCAGAATGTACTAGCAAGTAGGAGTCCATCAAAGAATTATTTGATAACATCATGGATCTCTCCTATATCTATAATCATAAAATCACAGAATAGAAGGTTGGATAAAATTGTATTCTTTCATAATATTTTTGTGGTTGTGAAAAGGTATTGGTCTTGCTATCTATCTGGAAATTCCTTACAGAAATTATGAGACCTCCCTAGCAGCTACCATATTTGAACTGCAAGGCAGATCATTTCCATACATCAATGGGGTTTTTTTCAGATATTTACTCTGCTCTGTCTTCATTTACAAGAAGAATGTCGTTTATTTTTGAAATGAAAAAGAGGTCATCCACTGTGAAATAGAATAATCGGAGTAAAAACTTTGTAGATTGTAAAGTCTTTGGGGAAGTTATGGCTAATTTGGTGGGTTTACACACAGCAAGGAGTAAAAAGGAGCCCTTTTTGATTAGTCACCACAACACTAGGAATAATATTCACAATAAACAGTAGCAGTTCACCCCAGGGCACATTATTAACACCGGTTCTTATTTACCCTCACACAATGAGAAGAGACCATGCTACTCAGCACGTTTCACCCACTGGTACTGGCGGGGAGCACTGCCATGAGCGTGGTCCGCTGCTTTGCCCTGTAAGGTCAGGCTGCTCCAGAATCCAACCCCATCAAATCTTAGAAACTTTCCTTCTACGTCACCAAGTTTTGGTGACAATGTGATTATTTCACTTAAGAAGTTCTTATCCCTCTCCGTTGCTTATTTGCAGGGAACTTTTCTACATACAGTCCAAATATATTTAGCCATCATTTTATTGATATAAGTATGTCAATAACTTCTAATGTTGTCTATTCCATCTACTTGCAAATAGGATGTGATGGTATTTGGGACAGGAAGAGTGGGATAAACTTTAGCTAACTCCACCAGCCACAGAAATTGACTTTGATATCTCAGCTATTTACCACAGTCTCTTTTAAATTTATTTCAAGCAGCAGTTATGCACTGAGGATGTTGGTTTCTCGCATCGTGATTTGAATCACCTACAGGCTCTTCCATGCATGCTGGGTGCCCCACTCCCGTCAGTGGAGACTGAGGCAACAGATTTGGCAGATTTTGGAGAGCAGTTCAGCTGTTGGAATGTATATCCTTCCTTCGGAATAAATTGTGTCACTTTTTACACTCTACTGACTGAATTAATTCACTCTTAGACCGAAACTAGGATAAAATACCCCCATGTGGGCATCAACACCATAACGTCTAGAGTTAGGAGAGTTGAGTCCCTGCTTGGTGATGAAGTTGAATACAGTTGTCTGTGGTACTCCTATCCCATCTATATTAGAGAATTTTTTTTATTTATTTTTTTTTTAATTTGTGTCTGTCGCCTCCCAGCACAACGGCTCCCAACTTTGACGGCAGTTCAAATCAACGGGTTCAAACGGTAGCACATTTGCAGCCTGACTTGCAGAATAAAGCTTCGAATCAAGAAGAAAAGCCATGTGAAGAAAAACACATCCTCTTTATTGAACTTCATACTCTGTTTTGGCACACACTTATTTTAAACTGTTGCTGATTATCTAATTCTTCTGGGCATATAAGCAATGCCAGAATGTCGGTTTTACATTAAAAGGATGCAGTTTAAAAAACAAAACAAAACCCTAAATACAGAAATAAAATATGTGTTTAATTAGGGCTTTAATCTTTCCTGAGCTCATTAAAAAAAAACAAAAAAAAAGTGAGGAATGGATGCCCATAGGGTCTGATAATATTTTCCTGGAGTGAAAACTGCTCCTACAATATATATTAGTAAACATCCATTTGTGTTGGTAATTAACTTCAGCATTTGGGTATCCGTTTATTTCTCTGTATTTTCATGTTCTGGTCCAGATCATTGTTAAATGAGCAGCACCATAATAACACTGATAGAACTGTTTGGACAAATGTTTTTTTTGGTTAAAGCTGAGACAAAGCTGATCTTTATCTGCCCCATAGCTGAGAGTGTAGCTCACTTGAGACTTTTGCTTTCAGGGCAGATGAACTAACCAGAGCAAAAAGTCTGTACAAAATTTTGAGATTTTTGAGGCTACTGAACCCAAATTTCAGAATATCAAATCTCTCCAGGAAAAAAAACCAATTGTTTTCATTAGACTGTAAGAGCATTTTAAATAAATAAATAAATATATACATACATACATACATAAAAGAAAATCAAAAAAAGCCAGTTCAGGGAAAAAATGCTTAAAATATAGAGACAAAGGCTCCTAATACACAAGCCTCCAGCCACAAACTGATCAGCAAAGCACAAGAGGCATGAGGAAGGAAGTGAAATATCTTCCTCCATTAAAGAAGCTTAATCAAAAATATCTGATGAAACCAAAAATAAATACTCCTAGGGCGCAAATCTGGAGGCAAGAGGAAAATACATTGAGGGAGTGAGAATCACTGCGAAATTTCCAAATGTTGACCTGAAAATCAGATTTTTTTTTTCGGGCACAGAGGCTGAAAATGTTAGGAAGCATTCAAAGTAGAACAAACATCATGCAACATGGAATTGATCCCCAGGAGTTTGTAACTGTTTGATTGGCAGGTGGTAAGGGTATCTCAAAGATGGAGGAAGAATTGAATGACAGGAAGGAATGTTATTCAGTGATTCAGAAACAACTGAAATGTTCCACAGGTCCTGTGACTCAGGACAAATCTAAAAATGGTGACATTATTACTTAAAAATATAAAAATACTAGCTTACATACCTGTATACATATGCCTATATCTCCTACCTGTCTATAGGTTTGTGAGCGTGCATATTTACTCAGAAGCGTAGAATTGCGTCTGTATTGCTTTCATGTAATTAATCCAAATTTCTTCTCAGGCTTGGTATAAAAAAAAAAAAAAAAAATCCTCTAAATAGTTTATTATGGAAACATATTTGCAGAATTGTGATTTATTTTTTTTTTTTTTTAATATCTTTATAATGTAAAAAAGGTTTGGAATCATTTGAAACAGTTCTACACATCCCCCTAAACAACAACAACAATAAATTTAAAAAATAGAGCAGGGAATATTTTCAAGCCACTTTATCCTGTCAAAAAATTTTATTTCAATTCATTTATTTCAGTTTACATAAAACCGAAGACTGAGAGTAGGTAAAGGTGTTGCAGGAATCTCTTCTCAGCATACAGCATCCCACCCTTTCTGTTTAGAGGTAAGTCAATGAGCTAGAGAGGTCCAGGGCTGGTTCTCTGCCCTTTCTCTCCAGGGTAGAGTCCTCCTCATCTACTGGGAATTCCCATGGCCTGTGTGAGCTCTCAAACTGTGCCTGCGCATTTTTTTAGTGGCTAATAGGCAGGTCTTCCCAAAACCCTGGCAGACGGCAAGAGCAAATAATATCTATAGCAGATTTTAGAAAAAATACCTCAGCCTGTACTCTGGCTCTAGTTAACTGCTATAGACAGAAAAAAAGGTAGTGCTAATTTTCTGTGTAATATTGGCCAAGCCAATTAGATTTTCAAACCTTTGTGCCTGAAGTTAATCATATAAATTATTTTTCAGGTATTTAAATAAAATTGGCTCGGTTTTCTGAGAAGCTGAGAATCTTCTGAGTCAATTTTCTTTAGACTTCATTAAAACTTTAGGTGATCAGTGTAGTGACATCTTCCATGTCTGGGTTAAACTGAGACTTTTTCTTTTTATATTTTAAATCCCAATTTGGATTAGGAACTCAATTCTGAATTATGTCCTGAGCTTATTTCGAAACTTGCCAAGAGCAAAATTATTATAAAGCATCCCAGATAGATATCTTGTTCAGAACAGGGACTTAATCCATATAGGAAAACAAGAATTATCCTGCATATTTTAAAATGGAAATTCCAGCATGTGTTTTTATTTGAAACCAAAAGTTTTTACTTTTTTCTCAGGGGAAAAAAAGAAGCACTTCCTTTCTCTAATGCTTCATACGCTCCTCTGGGAAGTGGGAACCAGATGCATGTTTTTGCTCTTATTTGAGTAAACCAGGATGTCCCAGCTGGCTTGAGTTATTAGTATTATTACTGAGATATTGGTATTATTGGTATTGATATTATTACAGGGATATTGATACTATGACCTGAATACATTTGGACTGTTTAATTTGACCACAGAACTCATTGCTACACTTGAGGAGTTGTCTGGAAATACATAGTATGACACGATACATTTCTGTAGGAAGTTTTGCTTTGATAACTGGCCTTTTTCAAGCACAGCATTTCAGCCAAAAATTTAGGCTCTTGAAGCTGACATTTTCTGACCTAGGTTAACGACTTGGGATCATCCACACTCTTTCAGGGATCTGTCTGCAACAGGAACGGGCTCTGCTTGTCAATTGGCAGAACAGACACAGGGAGATCAGGTTTATACAACTGTTGCCGAGTTGTAATGTGATTCCATTTGTATGTACATACCACACATAGCCAAGCCAAGCCTCAATTCCTTATTAAAGTCCCTAAGTGCTATGATGCAATAAGGAAAAAAATGATCACCAGGAAACCAGAGGTGTATAACTGGTATTATCAGAGCAGCAACAACCTAACCTGCCATCAAACCCAGTGCTTTAGGCACTGTATATAGATATAATAATATGTGTTCACTGCCCCAAAAGATACATCGAGAAAAGTTAATAGATGAACACCTAACACCCACAGTAGCTAGTCACTGGAATAAATTGCCAAGAATTCGAACAAAATCACCAAGTGAGATCTGAAAGTCAAATATATCTGTGTCTTTCTGAAAGTTGTGTTGTAGCTGAATGAGAAATGATGGGTTTCATGCAAGAACCTGAAGGTGTAAGGTATGAGACTCATCTTGCATCTTGCTGAAAAGTTGTCCACCTAAGACTAAGCTCCCTCCCTAGACTGTGTAGTTAGCTCCTTTTGTCCTAACATCAGTGTCTTAGGTGGGATGGATCACCTTCAGCAGCCTGGCCTTTTCCTAACGTTGAGGTGAGCAATGACAGAGGAAATGAATCCTCCTCATGACCATCTTTACAGAGTTTTGATCTCTTTGAGATGATGGACATGCTTGATCCCTTACAGCAGTACTGTTAATTTTGGATTGTGTGGTAGCAAGGATCACTCCACTTGGTGGTTATGTCCTTTGCTGGGGAGACTGACTGGAAGACAAGGCCTCAAAAAATGAGGGAGTGATATTTAATTTTATTTTTTTAATATAGCTGCTATTTTGTTGAGGCTCTCTCTAACTAAGGATGGAATTTTAATGTGATATAGAAGTCAGAGCAAAAGCTTGTAGACATTGTTATTACTATTTATATCACTGTTTAGTTAGCAGTACTGGAAGGTATTAATATCACCCTCTGCGTTATTAGAAGGATATAAATGTTGGGAAACATTGGTCATGACAGAATGAAAAAAAATAACAAAGTGAATAATTTTCTCTCTCCTTTTTTTTTTTTTTCTTAATAATACAAAAAAAAAAAAAATCTATAAACCAGTCCAAAGAATAGGAAATATCATGTTAGAAAAAAACCCATGAATATAAAAATAGCAATAAGAACAACCGCCAAGCCTGCTTTTAAGACAGGAAACAGGGTAATTAGCTCTGCTCCCATTCTGATTTGAATTTATGCAATTTCCTTTATTTTCTCCTTTGTTTGTTCTATTTTCCTTTACCCGTGTGCTTTTATCATTTCTGTTGTTTATTCATGGGAGAGCTGGTTGCAGCTTTCAATCAAAAAAGGGAAAAAAAAAAAAAAAGAACAGAAAAAAACCAACTGCACCATCCTCCAACTGGCCAACGTGGAGGTTGGAGACCACACGGGGATCAAAGCGATATGAGGACAACAGGGGTTTCATTAAAATGTTCTCCTCTCTGCCTGAGGAAAGAGCAGTGAGGACAGGGTGAGAGGGGGAGGGGGGAAGGGAAATCATCTGGCCCAAACAAGTTTAACTAAAAAAAAAATCTAAGCAAACCACCTGTGGTCTCCTTGGAAACTGGCTTGCAACCCCTCCAGCCACCTTTTAATGAAACCCCAGAGCCCCTTTATTAATTTATTAAAGAATCTATTTTCTGAAGATTCATAAACCGCGCATAACTCATATTCCAACACATCTCTGCTATGCTAATAGCGCGTGCTGCCATGAATAATTAATTCTTTAATTAGTAATAATTAGAGGTTGTTGTATAGGTCAAACCATTGGGCTGACAGCATGCTACTGTCAAAATGTCATTTGAATTAACGGGACTGTGGCCCTTTCTACACAGAATGATTTGTCACTTGGGGTCAGTTGACCCCTTCTCTCCAAATTTTATTGTTTTCATGGTGGATTTCTTTAGAAGATGTGGAATGTGTAAAAAGAATCATGAAATTGCATTTATGGCACAAAGAAAAAGGCTGCAGACCTTCAGTAGGTTCTTACAGCTGTCGATCTTGGTCTGGGCAGTATTTGTTTCCCCTGTGAAAAAAACAGGAAAGGGATGAAAGTAGTTGCACTGCCATTCTGCACTATGCCAAATCATGGTTTCTTTGGTCAGAATCACTGCCCACTCTCAACATCCCTGCAAGGGCTACAGTTGAGTGTCTAGTTCTACTCAACAGATTACCAGAGGAATTCTATTCTTGGAACTGATATAGCAAGAACTAGGTTCAATCTTTCCGCTGTTTAAAGCCTAGGGAATTGTGAACCATTGTTCTCCACTTTTTCATGGGTCATACAGAAGCCACTGGTGGGGACAAGCTTGAAGATTGTGTGTTAGTACTGCTCTGCACTATAGGAAACAAACTATCACCACCAAAAATGGGTAATAACTTGCCCTACAAGTCAAGCTACTTGGTTGGAAAGAAGGGCTTGGCCAAGAAGACAGTTAACAAGAGAGAGAAATCAACAAATTTACAAGAGAGAAATACTGGAAGTATTAATTCTGCATCAATTTATTTCACTTCTGGGTGCAGCAGCCTCCAGAGAAGGACAGCAGGTGCAAATTTCCTAGAAGAGCTATTCACAGATCCCTGGGACTTGGACTGTGCAAAATGAGAAACTGTGACAAGGCTTGTCTAAACCCTCTGGAACTACAAGGGGACATCAGAAATGCCTACGGAGAACAAATACGTTGAAGATTACCAAATATATAGAAACTACAACTGAATCTTAAAGTTCCTGACCTGGAAATGCTGGAAACTGGGGATGTGTGAGAAGAATTATGAGAAATATTCATTCTTATTATTCCTCTAAAGACGTACATTTTTCACTACTCTCAGAAACAGGATGGACCTTCAGTCTGACCTAACATGGATGTTATGTTATAAAGAGCAATTCCTAAATGAGAAATTTGATGCACTTAACACCCTTTTGTCTGACTTTTTTGTGTCTTTTCTGAAGGAGGCAGCAGACATCTTCAGATGTGATGGTGTTATTTACCAGACTTGCACCACCAAAGTGAAGTGCAGGCGTACTATGGCTCGGTAGCACAACAACAAAATGAACAGAGGAGACTCCATTCCAGTTTGAAGGGGGAAAGAAGAGAGACATGGTTTAGTCGGGTAATAGCAATGGTAGTGTAAGATAAAGGAACAGATGTTCATAGATTCATAGATTCACAAAATGGTTAAGATTGGAAGAGACTTTGAAGATCATCTAGTTCCAACCCTCCTGCCCCAGGTGGGGCCACCCCCCACTACGCCAGGTTGCTCATGGCCCCAACATCTTCATCATCAATTTACTCCACCATGTCTAATGTTTAATGACATGGTGGAGTAAATCGAGTTTTCTGCACATCACTGCTGTACTGACAGACCCATACCTTCAGCACTGATGGAGCAAGGGATATGATTCATGCATTGCATTTCATTTCACTTGAAAGCCACTAACCTGAATGAGTTGGTGTTGAAGTCATCACAGAAATACAAACTCACTGTCTTAGTTGTAACCACAGCAGATGAAACAAAGTCCCCTAACTCACAGTAGAATGGATCGGAGCCCAAGAGCCCACTCTTTTCAATTCCTGCTCGGACTACAAAACACACATTCCTTCTTTATAGGAACAACTGCAGCAGCCTTTTTATTCCTCCCTTCCTTGCCTACTAACAGAAGAATTAATAAGTGGAGGCTAAGCAAATGCAAAAAGGGCTTGAGTATGTTTTCCAGCTAAAAGGAGATTAAAAACAACCTTTTCTGTAAAGAGCAGAAAAAAAAAACAAAAAAAGACGACAAGAAAATAAACCCATAATGATGTAGGCAGTAGAGTGAAGTGGCAGCTATTTCGCTGCCAGTCAAAAATCATGTTACCAGAAATCCTTTTGTATCATTACATATTGATGTTTGAAAGAAGAATAAAATGAAAAGAAAGTCACCAGAGATTGGTCATAAAAGTTGTTTGCTGTTGACAATGCAACAAGGTCAAGCAGGATTTTACATGAAAGCTCTTTGAAATCTACATCAAGGGGTCTGGTTTGTAAAAGTGAAACAAGCATGTTGGGGATGGTGAACATGGTTGCAGATCTGCTGCTCACAGTAGAGGGGAAAATTTCTGTTCCCCTTCCAAAAACAGTACAAAGGCTTATTGGTGTGCAAATTAATATGTTAATCAGATTTTCAGAGCCGACGACTTGTGACTGTGTTCTCAAAACAACCCCACTGTACATTGACAGCAGTGATAGAATATTGGCAACAGTGTTCAAAATACGACAGTACTCAAACTTTTGTCACTGCAGAAACCGTGGTCCATTCAATGGTCATTGAGTAAAGTTCTTTGCCTCGTTTTTCCCAGCTGAGAAAAGCAAAGTACTCAGAAACCTACTGGGAGAATTAACTGGTATATTTTTCTCATACAGTTTATTTTTTTGGCCCTTGCGTGCAGTCTTCTGGCAGAAGACACAGTCTTTTGTTCTCTCTACTCATTCTTGCAATGGGCCTTACAGTTCTTCCCCGTAAAAGTCAATAACAACACACGACTTCGTGGAGCGGCCATAAACTCTGTGAACCACAATCTGTCTCTTCTGTTCCTCCTTCTGTTCACAGAATGTTCCATGTTCTGTTCCCTCACAACCAGCTGCACGCCAGCTTCTTTTCTTCTTAGTATTTTCTCTGATGTCTCTTAATCTGTTTTTGTAAGACAGAATTGTTCTCTCTTTTTTTTTTTTTTTTGATTTTCCACCTGTTTTTCTTTCCATTTCTTTCCACAATGCTCTTGTTCAGAAAACTTGTTTTTCAACTCACTCTTCCAAGAAAGAAACTCCCTTTTGCATTTTAATAGTTATACAGGCATCTGGCCAGACACTCCACTCTTCTTTTTTAGTGGTTATCAAAACAACCTGAATTACCCACATATCTTCTTATCTCTTCCATCACACCCTATCTCTCCTCTTCTTTGTATCCAGCAGCATCTTTATGCCCAGACCTTCTCAGATATGAACTCTATGGACAAAGTACTCCCTACCTTAAAACCTTGTGCCAATATGTGCAAAAGGAGACAACTTATCCCGCAGCTTCTGCTTCTGCTTCTGCATCTCTCTTGTCACCGACACTCTGTATGTTAGTTTGGATCAGGGTTGTATCAGCAACTTTCACTAATTTGTCTTCCTTGTCCTAACTGTAAGGAATGAAACATGACCATTTTCCTTCTACTTCTTTCAGTTTTCAGTAGTATTCTCCTTTCCTCTCTAGTGATGATCCTCAGCTTATGGATTCCCCTGGTCATAAGCTTCTTACTCTTTCTATCTTTGGTCCAAGCCAGTCTATTCCTCTATTAGGACTGTCTTTTAGCTGTGCTCAAACAGCTTCTACTACACGGCAGCTTCCAGCTCGTTTGACCGTCCCATGGGCTGTTTATAATGTAATGTCATAATAACGACGCACTAGATTCCAGCATTTAAGATTTTATTTTTTTTTTTGTCATTACGCCTGCAGATAAACTTCCACCATGTATAACAGGATAGAGATAATGCAGATCCTTGCAGTGGGCTTCACTTGAAAGGATTTGTGTTCATGCAGAGATCTGCATGCTATGGTAATGCACAGATCTGTAGGTCCTGCACCATCCACCCTATTCTGCCTCCTAGGTGCCCTATCCTGTTATCCATGTGTGTGTGGAAGGTTTAGATGTTATGCTAATTATCTATCCATGTCATCTGGCATCCCAATGAATGTGTTCAGTTGAGCAGGAGATATAAACACATCCCTGCAATACAAGGATAAATGTCATACAGAAGCTGGTCCTATGGGTCTTTCAGGTTGGTTCACCCAACTTCACCCTTTTGACATCTTTCTACAGATAATATACCTGCATTTCCAAACTTCAACTTGCAGAGAGCATTGTGCATGCTCTTCTCTTTGACAGCATGGCTTTCTAGATAAAATGCCAGCTCCAAACTGCCAGGAGCCTCCAGGATCTTCCCACCCTTGTCCCACCATGAACCATGTCCATGGCAGCTGCAGAAAGTGTACATGTTGGGTGTTATCCTGATAGTGGACTAACAGTCTCCTCAGCTCTGCTGGTCCTGTAACACAGATAAAGTGGCCCCGTTTCTCTTCTGGAAGATTGCAAGATGAAGCTTTGATAACATGGAATGAAATCAGTCCCCGTTTGCTTACACAAGCGATACTCATTTTTATCTTCCTTAATTTTCACCTCTTTTCTACAGCTGTGTTGGAGGTGATCCAGGCTGCTTTGGCTAATCCTGGTTTCTAGTTTCTGACCACCTTGTTACCACCTCTCACAACATATTCTCAAACCATTGCTGTCCTTTTTCCAAGAAGCTGTTCCACTTGTAGCTTCTACCACTTCCTTAGATATCCTTGTTTCTCTATGGAGGCGTCCTCTCGTCAAAGATGTTCCTGTGTGCTTGGTTTGGGAAACAGGTATTTCTCTCTGCTGCGTGCTCTCAGGCTTGGCCCCATGTTTTATAGTCCTGATGTATACCAGTATAGGTACCACCAGGAAAGAGGTATGGAGGAAAAAGTGTTTGTTCCATAATAGATGGATGGACTATAGCAGTGCACTCTTACCTGTATAATCTGTGTCACCAGGATTACTTTTCATATATCATCCCCTCTTGTCAAAGTACTTGTCGATAGAAATGTGGGTTTCACCACAGCTCACAAGGGAGTCTTGACTTGCAGTCAGGTTTGCTGCAGTGTCACAGATGTTCCAGATGAATTGGAGTAGTCCCTTCTAGGGACCTCGATCAGCAGAATGTGACAGGTTTGTCTTCAATTTTCAGAGGGCAAAACCAAGAATATAAAGCAGATCTTTGGAGATAGACTTGGACGGACATCCTGTGCCAACTAATGCTCTCAGGCAAATGTTGGCTTTGGCTTCCCATCCAAAATGTTGGCCTGACTTACTTCCGTTATAAGAATATCAGAACAAAAACCTACTGTATATGGTCGGAGATACCACAGCCCACTCAACCCATTTTTCTGTCTCTTCTGTGAGGGATCATAGAAGAACAAGGTAGTCAGTCAGCACTATCTCCTCTACATGCTTAGGGCTCATAACATGATTGTTTCAATTTCTTCCTTGTCTTAATTCTGCTAATGTGCTTTGGACAAAAGCAGATTTCAGCTCTGCATTAAACTACTACTCTCCTAGGCCTGAGATTGAAAATCACAAAGCTGAGTTGGGCAAGGAGTTAGTTTTTATGGGGAAAAAAAGAAAAAAAAAGAGGTTAGAGTGACTCCTGGTATTCAAGTTAAAGCCGGTAAAATGTGTTTGAAACAAATTTCAGGGTTATAATTATGTGCTGGAGCCTGAAACTGTCTTGTAGTTGTGCTTCATGGGGTTTTTTTTACAGGAAGTCATTGTATGTTGTGCTTGTAAATCTCTTCCTCAGCTTACTGTCCATGGTTAGTAGAAAGTCCAAACCACTGGTCCTAACATCATCTTGGTTTTTTTTCTGTATTGTATCCAAAGCAGCATGGGCAGCAGGTTGAGAGAGGGGATCCTGCCCCTCTGCTCTCGGTGCTCTGGAGAGACCTGCACTGCAGGGCCGGGTCCATCTCTGCAGTCCTCAGCACAGGAGAGACAGGTTTGTTGGAGCAGGGCCAGAAAAGGGCCATAAAAATGATTTGAGGGCTGGAGTACCTCAGCTGGGAGGCCAGGCTGGAGAGTTGGGCTTGTTCAGCCTGAAGAAGAGAAGACTCTGGGGAGACCTCATTGCAGCTTTTCAGGACTTCAGGGAGCCTGTCAGAAAGACATGGACAATCTTTTTAGCAGGGCCTGTTGTGACAGGACAAGGGTTGATGGTTTTAAACTAAAAGAGGGGAGGTTTAGACTGGAGAGAAGGAAGAAAGATTTTACGCTGAGGGTGGTGAGACAGTGTCCCACATTGCCCAGAGAGGTGGTTGATGTCCCATCCCTGGAAACATTCCAGGTGAAGTTGAACGGGTCTCTGAGCAACCTGCTCTAGTTGCAGACGTCCCTGCTCAGTGCACAGGGGTTGGACTAGAAGCCCTGTAAATGTCCCTTCCGACCCAAACCATTCTGTGATTTTTTTTTCTTCTTTCCTTTGTTATCTTTTTTTTTTTTCCTTCTTTCTTCTTCTTTCTTCTTTCTGCTTTCTTCTTTCTGCTTTCTTCTTTCTTCACTTTTCTTTTCTAAGAGAATTGGTGCAGCCCTTCAGGTGGTTTACAAAATGTACTGGTCCCCAACACAGATCGGGAAGGCTTAGAATCCAAATTTCTAATTTCCTGTCTGAGTTCTAAATTCTTTTTTATTTTGTCCTTATTGTATAATAAATAAATCTTCATCCTGGGCATAGGATGTGCTCTGGCTACTGTGGTATCCCTTTGGCCTTGACAATTCTACTTTCCAGTAATTATCAGAGCTATTATGGCTGAACAGGTTGATTAAAATGTAAAAAGCTGTCAGTATCCTGAGGTACCCATTTTATTTTTAGCTCAGAGGAGACACAATAGCCTTACATACCTTCTGTATGGGTTCTGTGGATTCCTGTCATAGTTTAGGCCTCCAGGGGCCAGGACAGACAACTCAACTATCATTGGGACATTGCTGAGCATCTCAGCATTTTAGGGCATCTGGACATTTCTTCCCAAAGCTTTCAACGACAAAGTCGTATCAGGAACTTAATAAAGGTTTCCCTTATGTTTATCTCTTTGACAGAAATTTCTAACCGTTATCTTTGGGTGGCAGTTGCCATGCAGATACCTGCTATTTTACACTGTATTTGAGCCACAGTTCTGTCCTCCCCAGTCCATTTTCCCTAAATTCGGAACAAAAGTGCAGGAGCACTGTAAAGAGGTTTAAAAATCTCGTTTCTGGCCGTACCAGAGATTCTCCATGTAAACAAACAGGGAAAAGTAGAAAATCCTCAAAAAAAAAGAGAACGTTTCAAGGCATTTACATTTGTATTTAAAAGGTAATTTCCTTGAAACTGAAGTGGTCATTTGGTTCAATGAGCACTTAAAGGCCATTGTTCCACTGTGAGTACTGGTAGTAGTGCAGGAGTGATCACTCTGCTCTGCTTTTGGGTTCCACTGAGAACAGGTAAAGTCAAAATTCTAAGCTTCAAGCTGAAGAGCAAAAAAGCAATCAGTTTGAAGAGTGTGTGTGTATGTCTTCGATATTTCTTGTGTCTGAATCACTGGGTTTTTATTCCATAAAGAATATGTAGATGACATGTAAATGTTATGTAAATTGGGTCCATAGTCCATTAAAACACAATATTATAATCACTAATACCCTATAGGCACGGACAGATCAACCAACCAAGTTTTATTTGATCTTTGTCAGAAGCAGTGAGCCCTTTTATGCAATATTTTGTGTACATGCCTTTATTGTGAAGATCATCATTTTAAAATGTGCCCGTGCGGGATAAATAGATGTTGTTGATGCGAATTTCTGCAGTAAAGTTCAGCAAGTATATTACTAGCAAAAAGACATTTTATAGACTGACCAAAATGAAGGAATCCTGCCTTCCAGTGAGAATTTCCATCTAAAGTGATCACCTAATCAGTAGACTCGAACAACCTCAAATTGCATACAACACTTAGCCTTCAACACCTGCTACTTTCACCAGCCAAATTAAAAGAAAACAAGTGTATACAAAAAAGACTGGAGGGCTGTTTGGCCCTTGCCGAGCAAAAATATATTCCTTACTAATTGGCACAACACTGTTAATAAATATTAACTGATTTACACAGCCCCCCCGTTTACTTAATGAAATGGTAGTTGAGGGGTGAATGGGTTAATTGAGGAAAGGAAATGAATCTTCAAATGTATCAAAATGTGATAAGTGATTTAGCTTAATTAATAATTTACGTGTCAAGACAACATCTTTCTAGTTTCTAGGAGATTCAGAAGATAAAGGTATAAGTAATAAAAAGCCAAACCTAGGTAAATTCACACTAAATGTAAAGCTTAGACTTTTAAGGGACGGGTTAATTAATCACTGCAATAACATAGCAAGCATTGTGATGGATTCTCTGTCACTGGAAATTTTTAATCAAGACTGTTCTGGCTAATTTTAGATGCGAATGTGAGAAACCAGATGAACGACTGTAACACCAGAAATTGAACAGTGTAATACCCTTTTTCGATACTCACACTGAACTCAAATGTTACTCATTCTTTCCCGTTCTTCATCAGCATCTGCTAAGCCTCACCTGATGATGCTTAATGATGCAGATTACATGTATCCTGTTTACCCTTAGCCTCATTTTCCCCATGAAGATGACACTGCATTTGTTTCTAGAGCAATTGCTAATGCTGTCTCGTGAATATTTGTAGTGGGAGTTGAGATTCTACACATATTGGGATTGGGGATTTAGACTAAGAGTTTGAAGAGTGGCTTCACCTGACCTTGTTGTCCTCATTCAGCAATTATGTACCTGTTTCTTGGATGATCATCCTTACACTATCAATATTGGCACTTTCAGAGGGTAATTCACCTAATTCTTTGTTAAATATATGACAGATGGGACTAATTACTCCAGGAGTCACCCATCTTTCTCCATTAACTATAGATGAAGGATATATAACTAATCTAGACTAGACACATAGCTGACGAAGAGCATATAGGGCAAAATTTTCCACCCCATGAACCACTGGCATGCCTGACATAGCCGAAATCAATGGTAGAATTTTTAGTAACCTCTTCTTAGTCTTCCTAATGTGTTCTCTAGGAGTTAGGCTGGATATACAGCCACAGCTCAGTGCTCCAGATGCAAGACGGAGGTCACATGCCATGGAAATGGGGAGTGAACAAAACTTTAAAAGAATATGGAGCCCCGTACACTGTGACGTCTTCCCCAAGGTTGTTACAGAATTGTTCTTCTACTAATCAATCGCATGCATAAAGTGGTAAAGCGTCTAGTACCCTTGTCTTGAAAGCCTTTTCAAGAGTTATGAACAATTAGATCTCCATCAGTCTGAGCTACACTAAGTACTGAGCAAGATACATGATACTTCTACATTTGGTTCTGGAATATTAAAGATCCAAGCTCAAGAGCAGAGAATTGTCAAGCTGCATTTCTGGATAAATGACAATTATATGTGAACTGGGAATCAGACAGAGAAGATTACTAGTCTGGGGTGTTAGGAGTAAGTGACATGATTAAATTAGAAAGGCACTACTGAATCAACCCGTACAAACCTGATCTTCTACACCAAGTGGACTAACGTCTCCACAGCCATGCTGGATTTTCATTGCATTTATTATTATGCACAGTGGAATACAAAACTACCATAAAGCTTACATATATTTATCAAGTAGATCTATACCTGTAATTCTCCCTTAAAAATAATTAACCTGTAATAAATGTAACATTTCCAAGCTATATTTGAAATCTTAAATCACTCAGTTTCCAGATTTCAGAGGAGAGCAAAAGGAGATGACTCCGGAACAATTTATTGACGTGCAACAGACGCTGAAACTTCCGTTAGATGTAATAGCATCTTTCTCAGGCAGATTTATAATGTTTAAGAGTTTGATCCTGTGTTGCACACAACTGGTTTACTCCACCCCAAGACAGCCATGTCTTAGTGCTGTAAGTAGGAATCCCTTCATATAACCTTAAACGATGAGACGGGATATGTTGGGGGAGAGGATAAAGAATTCAGTGTTAACAGTTGTTAAAAATGTTGGAGATATAAGTTATGATAGAAGTTCTTCCAGTAGTGAAAACAAAAGTGGATTTATATTGAGAGATAAGAAATGCAGTTGTCTAGTATCTTCCTAGTTGAAGGGCTTCTAGCATGTCTGCTATGAAGTATCTTCTGGGTTAAAGGATTATCAGGCATTTTGTTTGTCTGAACCACGGGGCGACAGAAGATGCATTTCACTATCCGTAAACCATCCCTGACACCACCAGATGAACGTCAGGTCTAGTCAGGAGAAACAGAAATGATAGGCATTCCCCTACCTCCTGAACAACTTACTCTAATGGAAATGACAGTTGCCCCTCATGAACGGGTCCTGTACGAAGGCTTTTGTACCACAGACGTTGACACAAACTTCTTTGGAGCTCTCCAACATCGCGTCTCTCTCGTACGTGAGGTTGAGTTTCACCTTGTAAAAACCTCCCACAGTTCTGGCTCAGTAAAGAAACTCAGGTGCTCAAATTAAAGGAGGTATTGTAGCAATAATTGATTCCCCAAGTGAGGAAAACACCTATATATATGTATAACTTCCAGATTATATCTTATCCCATAGGATGGGATTTAGATTGGAGGTGCCTGAACAGGCTTTATACAGATTTTCACATGAAAATAATACTTTTTGGGTTTTTTTGGGGTTTTTTTTTTTGTTCTTTTTTTTTTTTGGTAATGATGAGAGCAAATTTTAAAGTAGTTACAATCCTTGACATACAGGACATTTGAAATAGCAGTTAACTATTTTATTACTTTTTGTTGTTGTTTTCTTGTTGCTTGCCAGCATAGCTGCTTTTTCTGTCTGTATATCTATCCATTTGTCTATCTATTAATCTTCAAAATTAATTATGAAGTACAGCTGAAAACACAAAGCTCTCATTCGGTGCTTTGTATATCCAAAGATGAACCCAAGTGTTAGCTGAACGCTTATGTTCCACTAGCACACAATTTATAAAACTTTTCTTCCTTTTCTATAGACTTTGAGTATGTGCCCTTGTCAGGACACGCGAGGTCATTGATGTTGTCAAAGATGATCTTTGTCAGTTATTGAAATGAGAACTAATTTGACCTAATCTAAGCTGACAGACAAAATGGTTCATTGGTAAAACGAGCCAGTTCCAGAAACCGGTGCTAAAAAAGAGTATGGGAGCAAAAAATTCTCTCAGTTCAGCTTTTGAAAACTGGACTTTTTAGCAGAATTCAGCATAATGCAACCAGCCAGAGCTGTTAGTGGGAAGAATGTGTGATAACGTACTTCTTACATTATATCTACTCCTTATTTATAGTTCAGTGTAGCTTGTTCTTTTGCTGTATAATGTTATACAGTTAATGTTATACAGCATATTATATGCTGTATAATGTTATACAGTTAATTTCACTGCAGTAAAATTATCACTCTGATGAGTGATGTCAATGTAGAATCTAGGAGGCATTGACATTATGAACAGAAAATTATTCTAAAAATCTATATCCCAGCAAAGTTTATTCTACCAGGGCAAAAAATTGATACTGTCCGAATGATGTAAACCTGTTATGCTTGATCCTGACTGTCAGGCAAAAAAAAAAAAATTAAAATTAAAAAAAATAAAAAAATTATATTGTCAACATTCTTCAAAGGGATAAGGCTGTTTGTTTTTTTCTTCAGCAGAGATTTTTGAGCTTGTGTTAATCTTTGCTGAGCAGGAGTCTGTGCTCTTTGCAGCTAGTCCCAGCTCTGCTGTCTCTGTGAGTAAAGCTAGATCTAAACTTTAGTACCTGTGGGACTAAGGCCAGGGAAGATAGGCGATATAAAGAAGATTAATGGGACTCAGCGTGCTATTAAAATTAATCACTTAAAATTAAAGATCCTCTATCTCCTGCTGCCTCTCGATTGTTGTTGATGTGACAGTGTCACAACCAATATATTCAGCTCATGTATATCTCTAAATAGCTAAATTGAGATGCTCATATTTCTGTACAGTCTCAGCGTGGATGGAACCCAGCAGTTTTCAAATATGTGTGCACTCTTCTTATTTGTGGCTCTGATTTATAAAAAGAAAAGGAAAAAGGCGGAGATAAAATAATATTAAACATTGGTGTCTAATATTCAGCAAGCAGCTGCCTTTCTGAAGAATCCTGTAAAGCTTTATGAACATGACATCTCTTAAGCATTCACTTCACCCACCAGTGAAAAGCAGTCACCTAAGGCTGCTTAGAATGCTCTGAACATTTTCCCTTTAAACAGTTTTGAATGGAAATTGGCTCTTTGTTCAAAGTGAAAATGTTTATGGAAAATATCTCATTGAACAGAGAAAAAAAAAAATAATAATTTTCCACTGTCAAAACAAGCTTGTTTTGTTGTTTGTGTTTTGTTGTGTTTGGTTTGATTTCTGTCTAAAGTACATTTGAGAGCACATTTGGAGGTAAAAACTCTTTAAAAAAAAAAATACCAGGAAAAAAATGGCAAGTTTTCCTTAATTGCTGAGAACTTGGTGTTAATTGCTGACACCAAGCTGTGGTAACTTGATCTGCTAGGTAAACTATGATGAACCTGTCAGGGATGTCAGGGAAATCACAGGATCTTCAAGTGTTCTGGATGGAATTCAATAATTTAAAAATATGGAAAATCATTAAATAAATAATTCAAGTATTTCAATGTGAGAGAGCAAAGTTATAAAGTCTAAAATGACAAATAATTTAGTCAGAGATGGACCAGCAGTGAATTTTTGGAGTTTGCTGAGATGTATAAGGGATATACATCTGAGGAAAGTTAAATACTGGCAAAATAAAAAAGCTAGGTGCTTTATGTTGACTTGAATAACTCAGTTTGTTCAACTCATAAGCAAACTTTAATTCCACTTCTGACCAATTATTTTCCTTTTAAACTTGTAAAAAATAAGAGTATTTAAAATCAAAAGCTCTTCTAAATGGAAAATTGAAAGCTCATGTAATTTCAGTTTGTAGTTTCTGTCTTATCAATGTTTGTAGTCAAATAAAACCCACATGTATGAAATATTTCATTGTTCACGGAGAGTCTTCAGGTTTTTCTAAGAAGTTTTGACGAAAAACTTTCCTTCAGATACAATTCTGAAAATTCTGAGAAAAGGTATCATGTATGTTTTATAGAGAGATCATCCTAAGACTGTTTGATGTTTGAACCTAAACTGACTTCCCTTCCCTCAGACCGTTAAACTAATACTGGCATTTCTTTGAAGTGCTGTTGTTTTTCTGGCATCTTGGCCTAAACCAGAAAGGTCAGGAAAGTATCATTGGATGCTAAGAACCAGCCTACTCATTTCCCTGGAATGACAGAAGTTTCAAGGAGTTCTTGTGTATCAACAGAAGCCGCTTCTCTTCTTTTTTTAATGTTTTATTGACTGTGATAAAAAAAAAAAAAAAAAAAAAAAAAAAGNAAAAAAAAAAAAAAAAAAAGGCAAGGGAATGCCCTCTGATATTGGCAAAGGGCAAATAAAAAGCCGTATCAGTACATTTCCCCTTTTTTTGATTCAAGAGGCACGATGCAAAACTCTATCTGTTTTCCCAATGTGTGTACGTGGATGAATTTGTATGTCTGTATTTACAGTTTTATGTGATATGCGTTCCTCTCCAGGCAGGCTCCTGTATTATGCATCAGATCCATTCTTCTCACTGTTTTATGGTGTGTAATTTCCCGTTACAGTACAACAAGTCAGATTGCAACAGTGATATATTTAATAAAAAATTAGATACACTTCTACTGCCTCTCTTTTTTCTTTTTTTTTTTTTTACACTTCATCTATCTGGGATACTGACCACATGAAGTTAGTGTTTAAAATAAAATGACTCAAACCACTGCTGAATAAGTAAGATACTCTGCATGCTACGGGTTCTGTCTCAGCCATGAGGAATGAAGATGTTTTGTAAAGTGTTAATGCCTGCCACGCTCTTGAGTTATGGGTCACAAAAGAAGCAGTACGCTTACCCTAGGGACACAAGCTATCCCACATGTAATATATTTTCCAAAAGTGCAATGTGCTCATAATTTCTGGATGTCTGTAAACTCCAAGTTATTACTACTGCTATAGTTTGGTTCAGGATTTCTATCCAAACTGATGTTTCTATGTTTCTCTCTACCCTCACTCCCCTGCAATTAGTGTACAAGTTAAAAGGTCAATCAAACAAATAAACCAGCAAAATACAAACCTTGTTCCACTCTATAAAACCAGTGCTCTTGAGTCGCTTCTTTTCTGAGGAGGAGTGAAAATGGACACCTCCTGTCATGCTCTGAAGATCAAAACCCTTGGGTTATTAGAGAGCCAAGCCTGGGAACGCAGGTGCTGAAACTGGTCATCTCACATGTAGTCCTGAAGCCTGCTGCCAGTCATCTTCTACCCACCACCTCCACTTTTTTTGGTTAAGGGTCCAGCCTCAATTTACTGTGCAGTAAAGCAGTCTTTAAATTCACCTGTAAGACTAATAGGCAATCTCAAAGTAATTGTGATTCTCTAGTCAGCAAGTGCTGTCTTCTATCTCAAAGGTGATCAGTGCTACTAGCTCAGTAGCATTTTCAATAAATTCCTGTCATGGAGTAAATGCCTCACATGCCTTTGTGTTCAAACCCAGAGAGAGGATGCCCACGAGAATTAGCCTAGGTAAAGAAATAGCTGAGACAACAAGGACTGGATTTGACCCAGAACAACTTGAACTAGTTGTACTTGCTTTGATGGTTGATTGAACCAGAAGTTACTTCCAATATAAACTATCTTATGAATTTTTGACTGATATTTTGCCTGGGTTACTTGAAACTGATAGCACAACTTTCTGTTTTAATCTGTATTGTTTTCTGTTCAACAGCAACAATAACAAAACAAGCACTCTCAGGTAAGAAGTTATTACAGAAACCTCTGAGGCAGGAACTGGAGAAACTGCTAGAGATTAAGAAAGATTAAGAAAATCCCAAAGGGCATGAGATCAGAGACCACAAGAGCTCACTAAATCTAAGAAAGTAGCAGGGGCCCAGAGTTGAAAGAAACTTGACGTCTTTTCTAGGATAGAGGATTTTGATTGTCTTACAGAACATGACAACCTGCTCTGAAGTAGTGCTGTAATGATAGGCATAGCTGCTCTGATGAGGTTGGGACCTCCATGAGTTGGCACTTATACACAGTCATACTGTATAGTCATGAATGAATCTTTATATATTAATGAATATACAGCCACAACTACAATAGAAAGCCCCCAAATGCTAATATATAGATACAGGAAAAGGATATTGTTCATTCTTGTTGTTCAACTGGTGATATGGTTCCTCTTCTGATTTTGGCCCACATTTTAACTCCTTCCCTGGCAGTGTTTGGGAATCCACACAAGAAAGGGACTTCTTTCAGGAGGTATATGTACGCGATCATCTTGGTTTGGGGGTTAAAAGAAACTAATAGTAAATGTGGCTAAGAGGAAGCAGATGTTGTCAGGGCCAGAGAACTGACCTTGGCACTGGTTAACTTACTAGTTAACTTGCTATTAAAGTACTTAATCGGTTTTATTGACTCTCAGAGAGGAGCAGAGAGAGATCTGATTTCAGTGTCTGTTTTTTTGCTCTTTCCTCTTTTAGAAAGTGCTTATGCAGTAGCATAAAAGACACAGCTGTGCTTGGATATGAACTGTATTTTAATTCCTTTTATAGCTACTACCCGGATCATTGGCCACCAGAACTGATGGTATGGGAAGTTAAAATAGTTAAAAATTTACTTTCACTGTAGTAACCGCTGTGACCAATGGGAAAGTTTCTGGGTTGTGGGGACTAATATCAAGGAATAATTGCCTCATTCAGGTAGAAAAGGTAAAGGAAAGGGAGTAGAATTAAGCAACCAGTCTAAGCTATTCACCTTAGACTATAATCAAGGGATGAAGAAGGTACCTCCAGAAAGTGATGTCACTTCTGGCCTTAGCTCCTGGTCCAGAAACCTGAAGTCTTCCACAGTCCCATCCTACAGTTGCCAGCAGATGTTCAAAGGCATCCGAAGAGTTGTTGACCATATAGAAAGAGTATACTTACATACGTATTTATATATAACATTTCCATTCTTAAAAGTGACAGGAATGTCTGCCTCTCTGGCTTAGATGAGTGGGGTACATTAGAACCGTTTATTGGTGCCAGTAGAAGCCAAAACCATTTAGGGAATCATGTCAAGACAGAGGAATATGCACTTCAGCAGAATCTGGGAAACTGAAATCTATAATGCATCTGGGACAAGGAGATCAGGTCACTAGTCTGTTTAGCTTTTATCAAACTCTTCAGGCAGATCTGTAATGGACTGGAATAAACCTGAACACTATATTTAGGTGGAGTCAGTATTTTTTGGACTAAAATGAGCCAACCCTTTTAGATGGATCAGGGGCAGACAAGTAAATTCAGTCAAGTGGCAGATTTATCTGGAATTGAGTCCCATGCCTTTAGGAAAGGTGAGGACTTCAGAAAATCTGTACTGTGTAGGTACGCTCATGAGATTTTGCAAAGGTCAAGAAGACCAGCATATATATGTCTTCATTAGCTGCTCTCTTACAGGAGGGGTATGGCTGGGATTAAGAAGTCCACAGTAGGATTAAATGCCTTCCATGGGGCAGGGCTGCTCTTCTGGCAAAGGCTTCCCAGCCACCTACTTCATGTCTATAGTAACAGTGCTCTGTGTTTTTTATAGGTGCCAGGCTCTCTTCCTCCTGCCTGAGAGTGTGGGAGAAGGGTCAGCTTGAGTCCATGGTGGGATCCAGTGCAGTCACAACTGTGTTACTCCCTGGAAATCAATGGCACAAATGTTTTTTCCTGAAAGATGCTGGCATTATTCAGTATCGCTCCTCACCTCCGTCGCTTTTTCCTCTCACAGTGCCAACATCTCCAGATCACCTCTTAGTGAGATTTTGCTTTTCCCAGGGAAAGAATCAGAGTGCTGTGCAAAGCTTGTTATCTGGCAGGACCTGGTAGCTGAAAGCCATTCCTTTGAACCACTAAAAACAGGGTATCATCGAAAAATGCTCTTTAGATACAGCAATTTGTGACACTATCAGAGCAGAGCTTGTTGTCAGCTGCCTGTTATTCTGTTGCATACTGAAGCTTCCCCAGGTGCATTCCCCCTAGCTAAGGTGTGGGACCCTGCTGAATACCAGATCCCTTTGTTGCACATTATCGTGTTAACTGAGCTGTCACGAAAGTTGCCGGTATATATGTAGAACACAGAGATTAATCCAATTAAACCTCCACTGAATTTTCCACATTCCTCCTGTTGCAGCCTATATCTCTTCACAGGTAGGCGTTAGAGCATGGGTAAGATTAATCAAATGATGTTTATGGAGTGGCAGCCCAACAGAAAACCTGACATAATGAAAGGGAGAGAGTGAGTGAGTGATTAGCAGCTAAGCTTCAACCCGCCGTAACTGCTGGTGATCCTTAACCTCTCGGTGTCAATTTTAATAGTAAGGATGGACTTGGCAAAAAAAAAGGCATTAAGGTAAAAGCATTGCACTCTCTGACCTGATGTTTAGGAATAATACAGGTTTCAGATTTTTTTCCAACATCTGAAAAAGACCCCTGAAGACTCTGTAAAGTTTATACAATAAAAGCTAATATGAATAACAGCTTTAGTGAGGGGGAAAAAAAAAAATGTATCTGGGAATTAAAACTAACAAATATGCTCAGATTGAAATTCATGTAGTCACATAATGACACAGATGGTAAATTTTACTGATATATATTTTTCCCTGGTGTAGAACACACAGTTGCAATCCAGCATGACAGATTGTATCCTAGGCTAAAACTGTGTCAGACACAAAGTAATCATAAGATGCTATCATATAATTTGCACTGGGGCCAGCTTGAATCTTGTAAGCATTCTTTGTTCAGCTGCGTTGGGTTGTTTGTCAACTGGGTTTTCCTCCTGCAATATAACTCTTGTATTATTTTCTGTTATTAATGCTTCTTTTCACTGGTTACAAACAGTAGTCCCCCTAATAATTAACTGCTGTTATTAGAACTGTTGTTGTATGACACATAATACTACTAATGGTCATGAATACTACTGGTCCCATCCATGGAACGAATTTAGCCTGATCTGCAACCCTTGGTGAGGTCAAATACAGAGACCTGAGTCACCGTTGAATAGCATAGAGTTCAATAAGAGATTCATTTCTGCCAGTTTAGCCATTTAGGCTAAATTAGACTCTCTAATTAGGCTGCTGCTATTAAAAAGGTAAAAGAAATGTTTCTCCAGAGACTGTTTTACCTTATCCCTTTCAGAAATTTATTTTAGGATAGGCAAACAACCCTGTAAGGGTGTTCGCCTCATCTCCGGAAGACTGACTTAAGCGAAATATCTAACATATTAATTGCCAGAATTTGTGAAGGTTAATCCCTTCTGTGGTGGCAATGGTAGGAATTTTTAACACATGAAGACCAGAAGGAGCATCTTCACTGATCAGCTACGCAGCGTCAGAGCCTGCTCTCTGACTCTGAAACCAGCTCTTTGAAATAGATGAAGCTGTTGAACTGTATGCAGTCACTGTGTTTGGGAATTTTGAGAATTAGGTGATCTGGAGCAAGTGCATGTGGGGCCATATTTACAACTCGGTGGTGTAAAAGAGTGCATGTCAGTGTCTTGTTTCATGCTCAGGGCCTGTTTACTAGTAAAGAAGTCATCAGGCCATCCAAATAAGGCCCTGGTTGCACCTCTACGCATCTTTTTACCTCTTAAGTGTATGTTTATCTGGATTTTACCGATGTTCTGAAATTGGTATCAACAGGTGTCATTACACAGAAATACATACATGGGTTTTAATTAATGTGGTGTGAATGGTCCTTCCAAATCTGACTTCTTCTCAGTGCCTACAAACGAAATACATACTTAGCCATTTTTCCAATGAAATTTCCAAATCTAGGGTGAAGTTGTTTACATACTCTTTTCTTTCCCTTTGTTTTAGGGGAAGGATGAGAAAGAATGAGAAAGGCCCTGATAGTAAAGGGTTTTTCTCCCTCCATATGAGTCTTCAGAAAGAAACTTTTTAAACTATCTAAACATTTTCTCTCTGTGGTCTTTGTCTGCTGAGAAAGATTCAAGAAATTTGTATCCAGTGACGTTCAAGAGTACTGGATCCAGTTCTGGGCACCCCAGTCCAAGAAGGACAGGGAACTACTGGAGAGAGTCCAGCATAGAGCCGCTAAACTTATTAAGGAAGTGGAGCATCTCCCTGGTGAGGAGGGGCTGAGGGAGCTGGGGCTCTTTAGCTTGGAGAAGAGGAGACTGAGGGGTGACCTCATTGATGTTTATAAATATGAAAAGGCCAAGCGTCAGGAGGACAGAGTCAGGCTCTTCTCAGTGTCACCCAATGACAGGACAAGGGGCAATGGGTACAAACTGGAGCAGAGGAGGTTCCGTGCAAACACAAGGAAACACTTTTTTGCAGTGAGGGTGACAGAGGCTGGAACAGGCTGCCCAGAGAGGTTGTGGAGTCTCCTTCTCTGGAGACGTTCAGAACTCACCTGGACACGTTCCTGTGTGACCTACTCTAGGTGATCCTGCTCTGGCAGGGGGGTTGGACTCCATGATCTTTCAAGGTCCCTTCCAGCCTCTAACATTCTGTGATTCTGTAAAATGCAAGCTCTATTCCCATGTCTGCCACGGGCTTGTTGGGTCATTTTGGACAGAAGTACATTTTCTTCTCATGTTGGACCTGTTCTTTCATGAGTTTGACCTTACTATGGACTGATGATGAAATAGTTTGTGTTGTCCTTTATGGTCATAGGTGAACATTCATTATTTCCCTCTTGTTCTGACATGTGACAACTGGACAAAAGTAAACCCATATAAGGTTGGGTTTGAAACCAAACCAATTCTTCCATCCATCTTTCACCTCGGCTGCAAAAGCAGAAGTACTGGTCTAAAGAAAATATCAGGAATGTATGGTGGAGAGCAGGGACAGGCAGCCTGCTGTGTTAACTGTGCATAATTAGGAAACTGCTGCCTTGGCTTTCCCCTCTGTAAGAGCAAAATACAGTGCAACATCTGAGTTCACAATCAGAGAAGACCACACAATGCAAGGCATGCCTTAGAGCTTGTACAGTTTGTTTCCCCTCATGAAGTGATGCTGGAGGCACCAGACAAAGGCTTTAGACCCTGCTTACCCTGTCCTGTGTGATCCCAGGCCAGTGGGACTGCCTTGCAATCACGATGGCGCCAATCTCAGTGCATCCAGTTCTTACAGAGGTACCACTTACAAGTCCACCTTGGATATCTCTTCCTTCTGCTCCCCATTCTTTCCATCTCTGGGATCAGCAGGGACTGAAGATGGGATATTTCTCTTTCTCATGCACACAAGCAGCAAAGCCCATTAAAGTCTGAGGTGCAACAGCCCACCCAGTAGGATCAGGCCACCACCTAACAACCGCTTTTCCTTGGATATTTTTGCTCAGCAAGTGGTATGGCAAGTCCCGCTTTACACAACTGCTGCCTGTTATTGCTGCACATTCTTGGCACTGCTTGTAATGAGCTGGAGTCATAACGGAGTAAGCTGTGAACTTGCAGCAATAATAGTAATATTAGGAAAACTCAGTCTAGTTTTAATGTCCCCACACTTGCATCTTTTGTGCAATGGGGCTGTTAGTTTAAAGAAAAGAAATGAAACGGCAAGAGCTACAGCAGGCTGAAGTAATTTTAAAAGGCCGAAGACAGAATGACAATGCAATAAAAATGACAGTGCAGTAAACGTGCATTTATAAGATGGCTTCCATCCAAAATTCTCGAATTGTTTGACAAACTTTTTAGGCAGAGAGCGAACTGAAGACCATGTGCTTTCAGGGTTAAGATATAGGTGACTTGTAGTGGATTTCTAGATCTTTTGGAACACTTGACTCCTTTACTCCTTAATGACTTCTGGGTGTTGTAAAATCAAGAGGCTGATTGAACATGGTGATAAAATGAATGTGATTTTAGGAACCGGAAGAGAAAGTCAAAGCTTTCACAGATGGACATCACTTATTTATAGAGGGCTGAGAGTTCTGTGATTTGGCAGTAAAAAGCTACCCAAAATCCCACATCCTGGAGTTGGATCTAGATGACTTCAGACTGGAAACAAGAACAAAACACTTATCAGTGACAGTAATTAACTATTAACTCAGCCATGGATATAGGGGATTGTCCATTGCTTGAAGTAATTCAATCAGAACTATATGCAGCTAGAAAAAGGATGGTGTAGCTCAGAGAAGTTATGGGCCAGATGTAAGAATACAATTACAAAGCCTGTCTTCAGGAGAGGCTCAACCAAGATGTTTGTAATGGTCCCTTCTGGCCCTAAAAATCTATGAATATATGAATCTATTTATTTATTTATTTCCAGAAGGGCTGAAGAAAGGGACAAGTGGGGACATCAAAGATATATGTGTGTCATGGATTAAAAATAAGGCTGTTTTTCCTGCTCTGATATTTTGACTGGACTGATTTAGTTTTGTACCTGTATGTGTTTACTATTAGTTAGTAATAAGATTTGCAATCAATAGTAATTATAATAGTAAAATAATAATTATTTTTTTTTTGCTAATAATCATCTTTTCTATTCCTTTTCTCTCTCCGTCTTAGACTGTGAACACCATGGTTTATTACAACACCTGGAGCTTTTCGTTTGGCTGTATTTTAATGTTATTTTCATTCAAATATGACAAACCAAGGGACCCAAATCCTCCATTTCACCCTTTATCCCATCATTGTCTTAGTGTCCTTTGAGTGGGAGGCAGCTTGCATAAAGAACAATTTCAATTCTGGTGTTTTAAATACATTTATAATATACATTTATAAATACAACTCTAAAAAATGTTAAAATTGGCACATATTTGGGTGTATTTCTATGTGAGAACAGGACTTGAACGCATTACTAAAAGTAATATTTTCTATATCTCTCTGTTTGTATGTATAACAGAGTTGGAATATAAATACAGAGCCAGATATGGAAGTGATGTAACGCTTGTGATAATGAAGCCTGTTTAAGAGCAAGGCAGTTTAATTAAGACCTAGAATTGTGCTTATCTGGTCATACAAATGTGTGCTATTTTATTTGGCTTGAAAGAGAAGGTCCAACAGAAGTTTTACCCTTTACAAAACCACCCGTTGATGCAGGGAATACAACTTCCCAGGGCATCTTTGTGACTGTTCAGTTCTTCCAGCCAAGCACCAGCTCCAGGACAGATCAAACCAATCCAAGTCCAGACACATGCTATGGTCTTCTCTCCTCCAGTCCTGCATGTACAGATCTATTCTCTCCTCTTTCACTGAAAAAAAAAGGCGGGGAACAAGTGTCATTGGCTGATAAAAGTTGACACACATCTTGCCTTGGACTAGTTTTCAGCCAGACGACCCATCCACACAGATGGATTAGCTGACTCAAGGTGGATGGGAACATGTGACTGGGAGATCATAAGCCTGTGTTTACGGAATGTCTGCACTAATGGATAGCTAGGACCATTCCTTAGTTATTCTGAAGCCAAACCACATGACACTACTTGTACCCTTGTCTTACCATGCTAAGAAAATATTAGTGTAAATCCGTCTTTCATGCTATCCTTGAACCATCACCAGGCAATGAGTGTGCTAGCTGTCTTGGATCAAAACCATGACAGCTGTGCTGAGTGTACCAATACAGATAACAAGGGGCAGAGATTAATTCCTGCACTCAGTTAAGTCTGGGGTTTTTAGTGTAGATGTAGCCAGAGTGGTTTAGACCGCCATGGAAATGCAATCTCAGATCATGTTGATGTCCATCAGACACCAACATGATCCGAGACCAGATTGTAGGCAGCCGCTTGCTCATGAATGACCAGCTTAAAAGGCAAGCTTGCATCTGTCTACATTGATCTATGCAGGTATTGATTAGGTTTCGTCACCTGCATTTGTCTGAGAGAGATCAAGTTGTAGTTTTGAGGGAGTACTGACATTTAGTTCTTGCTGATTTAGCTTCCAAAACCCGGTTATTCTTCTAGCCCTCATAATGATCCATAAGAAGGACACGGACCTGTTAGAGCAAGTCCAGAGGAGGGCTATAAAAATGATCAGAAGCCTGGAACACCTCTACTAGGGGGATAGGCTGAAAGAGTTGGGCTTGTTCAACCTGGAGAAAAGAAGGCTCTGGGGGTACCTTACAGTGGTCCAGTACCTGAAGGGGGCCTACAGGAAAGATGAGGAGGGACTTTTTACAAGGGCAAGTAGTAATAAGACAAGAGGTAATGGTTTCAAAATGAAAGAGGGTAGATTTAAATCAGATGCAAGGAGGAAATTCTTCACTGTGAGAGTGCTGAGACACTGCAACAGGTTGCCCAGAGAAGTTGTGGATACCCCCTCCCTGGAACCATTTAAGACCAGGTTGGATGGGGCTTTGAGCAACCTGATCCAGCGGAAGGTGTTCATGCCCATGGCAGGGAGGTTGGAACTAGATGATCTTTAAGGTTGTTTGCAATCCAAACCATTCTATGATTCTATGGACCTGTGTAAAACCGTAAGCACCAATATTGTGAATTAAAAGGAAAAAATCAGCAACACCGAAAGCAAATCATCAATAATATGCAAAACCTGCTTATGAAAGCAATTGCTTACCCATATTCAAGCAGTGTGACTTCAACAAGCTGGTGGGAAGGAGATGAGGCTATGGAGGTGCTTGCTTTGGAAATTACATATGCTGACCCGCTGATGCAGATATGATTGTGCTCCTGTACACGCATATCTGTGTGGCCTTTGTCTGTGCCAGTAAACAAACCAGTACCATTTCACAGAAGCAAACACTGGAATTTGACAGTCTCCACCACTAGTCAGATGGTTCCTGGCATGTCGTGGATCCAGGCTAGCTAGCACTGTCCCAGACAATTCCCAGGCACAGCTCAGGAGCCAATATGTCCCTGGTAGGCAAGTTGGAATTGCCTATTTTATTTTGGAGGTAAGATTGTTTAATACTGAGGAAACGGCCAGACTGTGCCAGCTGGCCTCAGGGACAGAGCTGATCCTGACACTACTTAACTTACCAGCAGAGATGTAGCCAAAATGTCTGGCAGGAGATTTGTCTTGGTCCCACTTCTGCGAGCTTGCCTGGCAGTAAGCACACAGGTTCCTTTCTCCTCTGCTATGTCTCAGCAGCGAGGAACTAAAATACTGAGTTTTGTTGATCCAAGGATGAGGAGAGAGCTATGCCTTCAACATGAAGGGAAGAAATGAAGTGAAGGGGGCAATCTGAGACAGAGAGCTGAAAGAAAAGCCGTGTATCATAAAATCTTAGAATGCTTTGGGTCCAAAGGGGGGGTCAAAGGTCATCTGGTCCAACCTCATTGGAGTGAGCAGGGACATCTGCAACTAGAGCAGCTTGCTCAAAGTTGGAAGTTATCAGAGATGGGGCATTAAACACCTTTCTAGGCCACCCAGGCCAGTGTTTCACCACTCTCATTGTAAAAATATTTCTTCCTCCTCTCCAGTCTAAATCTCTCTTTCAGTTTAAAACCATTGCCCCTTGTCCTATTGCAACAGTCTCTGCTAAAAAGTTTGTTCCTATCTTTCTTACAGGCCCCCTTTAAGCACTGAACGACCCTAATAACATCTCCCCGGAGCCTTCTCTTCTCCAGAAACATCTCGTTGTCCCTGCTGAAGCCAGAAGGGTGGTGGGAACAGGAGACACAACCTTTGCGTTTTGGTGAAGCGCTTTGCTCCACTTAAACAGGCTCTTTGTCCTTACTCATCTTCAGGAGTCAGTTTGTCTTCCCAAACATAGACACGATTGGTAGCAAAACTATGTTCATAATGTTACCTAGTTCAGCCCAGTGCTAACAGGCAGCACCCATTAGCTATAGTCCTGTTCCTGTTACGGCCCAAGATTTTCTACGCACAGAGAGTCATTTTGAGGGTTTGGCTCCATCCTTTTTCTGCCCATGACCATGGTCAGAATGAGAGACTATGGAGAAAGAGTTCAGATGGGAGAAATGAGGGGAAGGGGTGGAGAGAAGAAATTTCTTCTCAGGGTTTCTCTCTCTAATTAAATACAAGTTGCTGTTTCTTCAAGTTGGATATATAGTATCCATTTTAAAATAATAATAATTAAAGATTCTACTTATCATTTTGTCTCACAGAAGGCTTGCAAGGAGTTGTTCCATAGCCTGAGGCTAAAGCTAGCCCAGATATTAGCTGAACCAAACAGGGCTGTCATTGCAAGCCAGTCTGCACCCCTGCGATGTTTAAAAAAAAAAAATAGTTAAATTAATGCCAAAAGATGAAAGCTAGGAAAGCATCAGAACTGTACAGGAAAACGGAGACTACAGAGGCAGAAAGGGCCAAAGAACTGTATTTAGGCATCTACCACAGAACCTAAGGTAGACTTAAATTATGGGCTCTGAGTGGAAGAGCTCAGAGGTTTTATACAGCTTTCCTAAACTGCTTGATAACATGACCTTGACTCCCCAGATAATGGGAAGAAGAAGGTCTTGTATTCAAAAGACTACTTTATAGATGTCCTTTAGCTACTGCATCTGACTTTCCTCTCTGACTATACAGGGAAATAAGACTTGGCTGCCTGAATAATAACTGAAGTTAATTCTTCTTTTGGGCACACACTCCACAGCAATTATGTGAGTTCATTTCAGCCATTACGAAAATCTGCTTTGTGCAGCCCGGGTAGCGAGTTTGCAACCTGAAGAACCAGCAAGGAGAGGAGCAGGGAGGCCTGTTGCTGAGGGAGACTGTCGCCAAGCAGCCTGGCAGGAGCAGAGATGTCAGTGATGCGCAATGTTGCAGACCCTCCAGCTCAAAGAGACAGCGGCACTGCAATATGTCAAGCGCATCGCTGAGCTGCGGCTCAGTGGAGAGGACAACACTTACACCTGGGAACTGGGGAACATCTGCTGGAAGAAGTCACTTGAAAAATAACCTTGCAATGGCTGGGGAGAAACATCTGTGCAGCAAATGACATCCCACCAGTAACGGAAGGATGGAAAGACAGAAGTTTGGGAAAGCATAAGAACCGTCTTGTGTTGATAATACGGGGAGCGGGTGACAGCACAAGGGGAATTTAGGTCAGTACAAACTTCTTCGGCTACACAGCTTTTATGCATAAGAGCTGGTGCAGCAGCTGCCTAATGACAATGACTGTGGAGCTGGTTTACCACTGGTCAGTGTGAATAAGAGTAATCCAAACTTGCCCTCTTTCCCCTATCCTCCACTCTGAAATTCTCTATTTTATTGTTTACTTCTCATGAGAGTTTACTCTCTGTGTTTCCTACTCTGTACATACACTACAGCAATCTGGGGAGGATATGAGTACTTTAAACCAGATGAATAATATATCCTTCTAAGACATGTGGAATCTAAGGCACAGGATGGTGTATTTTGTCCAGAACAAAGCTATTTGATATGCAGGATAGAAAAAAACCAAACAACTCCCTAGCCTTTCATGCGTTCACACTGACTCTTATTTTTTCCATTACTTTGGACAACTCCATTATTCAGGCAGAATAAAGATTCAAATGAAACATCTTCCCCTTTGGGAAGCACTGGGTGAAATTCCCTAGGCTACGTATTTCAGGAAGTCAGATTAGGTGGTTATTTTTTGTTTCGTGTGCTTGCAGATTTGAAGAATAGGATACAATTTCAATTGTCTGAATTAGTAGAAGTCATAATCCTGGCAGAGACTGTGTTAACAATTTGCTGGTATGTATGATTCCAGGAAAATACTTTAAAATGTACCCTGGACCTGTATAGTTTAGTTTAACTGTAGCCAGACCATCCTAAAAAATCATACTGACATCCATCTGTGGTTGAAGTCGAGAACAGGAGCTGGTTCATCTCTGGTCAGCTTCCAAATCCAGCGGGTGTAGGATCAAAGCCTAGGTTCCCCAGTGCAAACAGGTAGAGCAGCACATCGGTGGGATAACATCTTAAATTTGCGAGATTATTGTTCTCTGCATGCCTCTGCTTTTGCAGGCAGACATGGTAAAGAGACTGGAAGACACAGTATACTCAGACTTCAGCCACTGAGAAAAAGGCGGTAGAGAAGGGATATGATACACTAACAGGACAAGAAGAGCTGCTGGTAAGCCCAGAGAAGGAAACTTGTGTGAGGAGGTTGAAACATAAGGATTAGATGGCACAAATTTGGGTGAAAAGATACAACACTAAGCAAGGCGAACAGTTCTAAAGGGTGTTGAATGTTAGAAACGTGGAGGAGAAACCAAAGGTGGTGGACAGTGTGATTTATGAGTACTAGAGGTTTTGCAGGAGACAAAGACAAGTTAATTAGTTGCACGTGAATTTTGAAAGCATGGTGCTTCTACAAGTGAACAGGTGCAATACACTTAAGGAGAGATCTTTAACCTTCAGAGGAAGAACTTGAGTTCAGCGAAGTAGAAAAGTCGGACAGAAAGAATAAAACAAAATGACCAGACTTAAAAGATTTCTGTCACTCATCATAATGCTGTGAGAAAGAGACTGAAGTCAAGAAGTCAAAAACCTTCGGCATGTTTTTACTAATTTCATGTCTGGTTTTCTTTCTTCCTTCCTTTATTCCATCTTGATCAACTCATTAAGGCTGCACTAATCTTAACAGCTCATGAGTTTATCAGCACCAAAGAACTGCATGTACAAAATACAGATATTTTGTTCATGCTGCACATCTGGGGCCTTACTATTTGAAAAATAATAAAATGATACTGTCAAAATGAACCTTTTCAGTTTACTATTCTCGTAACAACTATCTCATAACAGTATGTGAACAATTAGATGGTAGATTTAGATTAGAAGTTGGGAAGAAGTTCTTCACTACGAGGGTGTTAAAACATTGGAACAGGTTGTCTAGGAAAGTTGTGGATGCTCCATCACTAGATGTTTTCCAGACCAAGCTGGATGGAGTTTTGAGAAACCTGGTCTAGTATGAAGTGTCCCTGCTAATGTCAGGGCCAGGGTTGGAACAAGATGATCTTTCAGGTTCCTTCCAACTCAAATTGTTTTATGATTTTATCAATTAATGTCACTTGATAATGTTGGTGAAATAGGAGACAATATTTGCTCTATGATATTTGAAAGAATAGGACTGAAATTCAGCCTTGTGTCTGTCACCAAAGCAGATTCCCCAATGTTTCTGCTCTTCTATGGGAACTTTAGTACCTTCCTATTCCTGTAACTCTCCTTTTCTTGTTGTTTTCCTCTTTTTGCCTATGAGCCATGTTAGGTTTCCATGCACCTTCTTGAAAGACCATTTTTACACTGGGATTTCTATATGTGTTCTACTTTGCATGAGGCAAGGAAATTGAGGCTAAATCCAATTTAGCCATTTCAGAAAATATACCGAATTTCATCATGTCATTCATACTCCAATTCCAAGGGAAGGCTGTAAGACTTGATTTTCAAAGGGAAAAACTTTAAGTTTCCTACACTGTCACACAGAGTTAACACCTGATCGTCTTGACTACATTCATGCCTGTTGACTCCCAGGCTCCCTTTCTTAAGCAAACCACAGTAAACCCACAGATGACGAGACGATATTTTCCAAGGTCCGCTCCAGAAGCTGTTACTTTCCACTCCTACCCAAGAGACTTTTCCCAACACTGTACCCTGAGGATTTTCACTCTCAAACACTTCCATATGCCCTCAGGACAAACTCAATATCCTGCATTACTTTTTCATGGTGCTAAACTATGGCATGAAAGAGCACCACAGAGCTGCAAAGCATCCCTCTTGCTATTTTGCATCCTTTGTGTTCGAAAGGGGACACACAAAATTAATAACTAACTGCCATGGGACCACAGAAACAGCATTTGGGATGCTGCAAATACCCAGGCCAAACGCTCGGAAGCGTGTGTGCTTGCGCTACGTGAGATAGTCACAGTCTTGATTGCTGTAGACACAATTAAGTCATATAAAGTAGCTGAGAGGGGACAGAATCCGTGAAAGAGACGGTGAGGAAAATATAAATATATCACGATAGCAATTTGGACTGGGTTTGGTGTTCTTGGTAAAGAAAGTGGACATTCTTCTGCTCTCATACATGGCTTGCATAGATAAAAGGGTTTACGACTTCTGAAAGGAAAAGGAGATTTCTACTGTATGTCAGCATGCTGCTGACAATGTCTCATCAAAAATGCACCATGACCATGTCTCCCCCTTGGTTCCTCTGTAAAGCACGTCGCAACCTGTGTCTGCACCACAGGAAACGCTGTTTGAACAGATCATCCTCGGGACTTGACACCGAATGCGATACCGCACTCAAGAGTCTCTGTAGTACTTTCTGCTTGTGACTCTGTTTATCATACTACAAGTCTTGATTATTCTAATGACACTGGGCCTCTTCAGAAACACATTGTTTATACCCCCAAGGAGTTTGCTGCGCACACAAATATTCCCAATCTACTGTATAAACAAATGTGTTATTCAGCAGGCAGCTGCAGTTCTGCTGCTGATAACTGGCAAAGGGACTGACAGCAGCACAGCAAATATTACCATCCTGTCTAAGCAGTTTGCAGACTTGTACGAGGACTGGATTCATCCTCCATCACTACAGAGGGCTCTGGAGCTTGCATTGCTGGCTGCTTTGCGTTCCCTGGTAGATTCAGTTAAAGGTGTCCCTGGTTACTGCAGGGGGTTTGGACTAGATGACCTTTAAAGATTTCTTGCAATGCAAAACATTCGATGATTCTCTGATTTTTGCATAAACCAAAGACCTTAACTCTTGTTCCTGCATCTAAGACTTTGGTTTATCTTATCTGAGCGAATGTCTAATCACAGCTTTCAGAAAAGGACTTATTTACCAGTTGCACGGTTTCGGGAATGCATCAAATACAGATGCTTCTCTATTAAAAGCACAACAGGTTGCAAGAAGGTAGGAGTTGGGGAATAGTGGAGGTGTTTTTTCACTCAAATTGTAGTGATGGTGTCATTTTCTGCTTTGGTTACCCCTGCTGATTTACAGAAGTCCTTTGTTTGGATACAGGTTTTAGAACGAGACTTTCTAAGGTGTTTAAAGTGTTCAAAGCCTGATTTCCACTTGGAGTAAAAGTATCTGTGAGGAGAGAGGAGACCAAAGAAGAAAATAAGGTATGGAAACAAGGAAGAAAGGTTCTCCAGTCAGGCACACACTATTACACAAGAATGACTAAATTCAAAAAGAAATGGCTGAGCTTGATAAGCTAAATACAGCATAGTTGAAATCATGTTCCAGTGCAGATAATCAGGAGCCAGTGGAAATCAACAAAAGTATCTGGGTGTAGAAATCAATTGGACTTAGCAATTGCATATTAGTTTCTGGTTTCTGACCCTTTTCAGCACAACGTGAACATCTCTCTCTCTCTCTTTCAGTTGTTTTGGGAATACCAAAGTTAGGTGTCCTTCTGTATTAGGTTTGGGTGAGCTGGAGTTAATGTTCCCCAGAGCAGCTCTTATGGTGCTGGGTTTTGTATTGGGAGGCAGATGAGGTGCCAGTGTTGTGGCTGCTGCTGAGCAGCGCTTGCACAGCAGCGAGGCTGGCTTTGCAACATCTTCCCCCCACTCCCGCCCAAGTGAGATTGGGTGGGCAAGATCGTGGAAAGGGACACAGTCAAGACAGCTGACTCAAACTGACCCAAGAGATGTTCCACACCGTGTGAAGTCAGCTCAAGTATAAAATGGAGAGAAAGGAGGAGGAGGTGGGGGCATCCGTTGGTGAAGACGCTTGTCCTCCGAGCAACCGCTACATGTACTAGAGCCCTGCTTCCCAGGAAAGGCCAGACATCGCCTGCTGATGGGAAGGAGAGAATAAAATCTTGTTTTGTTTTTTGCCTTTTCCTATTAAACTGCCTTTATCGTACCCCACGGGGTCTTCCCGTCTTATTCACTCCCCCCTTGTCATGCCGAGGGAAGTAGCGTGGAGTAATAGAGTGACTTGGTGGGTACATGACTCTCAGCCAAGGTCAACCCACCACACCTTCCTGCTTTCCTTCAGGCCAGGTGACTAAAATCTGGAGACACCAGTAAGACAATCAAACTACAATCTGCTGAAAGAAAGTGGAAAAACTCATCTCATTGTTCCAGTCATGAAATGAGGGATACCAATTCACTTCATTAAACACTAAGGACTTTAAGAACTTCAAAGCACCTCAGTAGTTTCAAGCAAATCCAGTCCATACCCGCAAACACAAATTCCCACCATACTGGCAGCGTGTGGTTGATACTCCACAACAGGCTAAGCTGGTCTCAGGAGATCAATGTTTCGAGTGCTTATTTCTGATCTTTGGAGTTTCTTTGAGTGTGTGTTTCTTAGTTTTTCCTCCAATATTCCTTTTGTTAGATGTGGATCTGTCCCTCTCTAAATGAAGGGATGCCGCACAACAAAATGTGAGCAGATAAATATATGATTGCCATTGTCTGTCCTTTCCTGGTTTCTTTCTTTGGCTCGGTCACATACCAGCAACAGCACTTACAGGGAAGGCTCTATAAATGTGGAAGAAATGTAAAGAAATTAAGCAAATCATTCAACTTGTACCACTCCTCACTGCAGATTCATTTCACGTCACTGAAGCCAGAAAGGCCATCCTGATTGCTCAGTTAGTATTTTTATTGCCTGTTTCATTTTGGTTTTATGTGTGCATCCCAAGCTTTGTATTAGCATTTCGTATGTCTCTGGAGTTGTGGTTTGGGGGTTGCAGGAGAGAGTGGACTGTCCCACTGTGGCAAGAAGACACAGGTATTGATCCCTGCCATGAACATCATCAGCATTCGAGAGTTCTCAGAATATTAAGCAGGAAAGAGAAGAACTGAGATCAGGCCAGAGCTGAATCATTTCTCACGTAGAAGGCAGAGAGACAGAGAAAAATATAGAGGTGGGACAGAGACCCAGGGAAAAGTCCTCACATCTGAGGGAAAGTGAACAGAGGCAATGGCCAAAATTCAGTGAGGAGCTGCTACTCAGCAGAGGCTCTGCCTTGCCAGGGCTCTGACACACATGAAATAGTCAGGGTGATGACCATTTTATGGCCTGAAGCAGTCTGCTCTCCTGGCTCCCATCTGCCTTTTATCAGGTCTGGTGCTCATCATGGGAAAATGAATACCCAGAGAAGAATCACTCTGTTTTGTTATCATTCCTTGTTTTCCAGTAATGCCAGAACACCAGCATTTTTGCAGCTGAGAGTCTCTGATACCTTCTCAGTGCTTAGACTCTGAGCAACACTGCACAGAAATGTCCATACACGAGCAGTAAAGGTAGAGTAGGAGTAATTCTTCCCTATCAGGGGAATTGCAGATATAAAATAGATTAAAAGTTCAAAGCATGTAAAGATGGCATAGAAGAAGGGATTCTTAGAAATCTCTTTGACATTCTAGGAAAAAAAGGCTACAGGTTCAGAAAAAAAATATGTCTTATGCTCAGCCTGTGCTGACTTTGTCCTGAGTCCCTTGTCCTTTCTTTTAAATCAAGATTTCAATAAGTAAATTTATCTTTTCATCATGGAGATGTTTATAGATTGACATTGTCTTTCGTTAGCTAAAACCACTATCTTCCAATTACACTCTCATAAATTTGAAGGCCAGGAGAGTCATTATTTTAATTTAGTTTGACTTTTTCCGTACTACAAGACACAGGATTTAACCAGTGATCCCTCTATCAGGCCTGTAGCTTCTGGTTGAACTAGGGAGTCTCTTTAGGAAAGACATCTAATCTTGATTTAAAGACTTCTTTAAAGACTACTTAACAACTCATCAAGCTTGTCTGGGGTTTCTTCTTTGGTTTATAGAAGTAATGAACCGAGTCCCCCACCCTCCCCTCCTGGAGATACTTCCTAATGGAAAGTAAAAATGCCACAATTACGGCACACCATGTGTGGGACATAAAACCTCACTCTCACTCTAGTATCTGTATCGTATTTAATAAAGTACCAACAGAGCAGCAATAATGTACACTGGGAATCAGGCATCATAAATAAAAGGAGGAAAATGTAATAATGGGAAGTTAGAGAAAAATATGAAAGCAGCTGTAAGAACAGAAACAGAGAAGGGGGAAAAAACAACACAAAAACCCCCTCACAGCCAGGCATGGAAATAACGCATTTTGAAGCAGGTGCACTTTTGGAGGGCTCTTCCTGAAGAGAGGAAGAGACACACAGGCATGAATGTCCACACACACACATACACACACGCGCACGACTTGCCAGATCTTACCAGATGATGTAGTTGAGGCTGGCTGAACTTAATTAACTTGGATGAGCGGTTTTAGATTTTAACCTTCCTTGTTTATTTGCTTTCACTGTGCAGTGGTAAAGACTTTCAGACGTGGAGGGAAGGGGAGGAATAAAGGGAGGGGTGAAACGACTCTTGAAGAAAACAATAAGCAGCTCCATATTTGTCCAGTTGTTTGTTTTTAAGGATGTAGGGTAATTGCTCAGCTGTTGTAAATCAGCACAACTCTGGTACTGATCTACACCATCTGAGATCATGGCCCTGAAAAGCTTTTCCTCTCCAGATTTCAAAGACAGATAATAGTTTTTTTTTCTTACAACTACATCTTTGTTTCTAGAAGAATCATTATGGGAGCCTGTTGTCTGACACTAAATCCACCTGACGTGGTTTGACCAGCCCCATATCTCTCTTAGCTTCCAAAAGAACCTGTTCACATACAAATTCATTTATAAGAATGGTCTCCGGCTTTTGCTAGATCCCAGACTACGTCTGGTAACTGTTTGGGAACATGCTAGTTGATCTGGGCTGAAAATTTGGCTTGGAATGGAGAAGTTCAGAAGAGCGAGCTCCGAAGTCAAGGTATATATGTATATATATATACACACTGATAGTATGGGCCCTTCATCTCTGAATTTAAGAATAACACGACCTTTAAGTCCCCTATATCATAGAACGGTTTGGATCCAAAGGGACCTTAAAGATCATCTCGTCCTCTCCCCTATTATGGGTGGAGACACCTCCCACTAGACCAGGTTGCTCAAAGCCATGTCCAACCTGACCCTGAACGCTTCCAATGATGGGGCATCCACAACTTCCCTGGGCAACCTGTTCCAGGGTCTCACCACCCTCATTGTAAAAAATTTCTTCCTTTTGTCCAGTCTAAGTCTACTGTCCTTCAGTTTAAAATCATTGCCCCTTGTCCTGTAACTACAGGCCTCGGATAAAAAGTCTTTCTCTATCTTGTATGCTTCCTTTATACATTGAAGGTCTTTACATACACAAAGATCTTCTCCTTAGTCTGACAAATGCAGGTTTTGATATGGTCTCTGGCATAATCTAGGACGTTGCCTCTCAGCCCTGCCACAGCTTTTTTGTTTCAGTCTTTAGACTGCATGTGATGGACATGACAGGAGATTTAAATGGGGAGGTGTCTTTGCAAAATAATTGAAGGATTCTTCTTAGTTAAGGGTTTATTTACTGGTGTCTTGGGGTTTCTGCATAGATAAGAATCTGCATTTGGGAAAGAGAAAGATCATCCTAGTTAATTTGACAGGGACGTATGAGTAGGGTTTAACCCTGTAGAAAATAGTTGAGGTCCAAGGTCTAAAGCCTGAGGTGCAGCTGAGATCCAAGGGGGGTGCAGGTTCCCATCTGCCTGCCAAGGGATCCTTCCTGCTCCTCTCCTGCCTGTTAGAAACAGAGCTGGCCTGGGCCAGGCTACAACAATCTGGCAATGCCTATCAAAGAAAATTAAAACAGCAACAGGAAGTAACAGAGGGCTGCAAATGTTTGTCCATCTGTAATCTCAGACCTTTGTTCTGGCCTTTTGCCCCTGACAGAACCTTAGCTCGCTGCTTCCAAGGAAGGTGGATGAGTCCCTTGCACATAAATGCCCTGCCAACTTGCTACGAGGAAGGGAAGCTCACTCTTGACTTCGGCCCTGGCAGTCCAGGCGGATGAGCAAGAATCATCCCGGAGAAGGATTTAACGTGACAGTGAAAAGACTGACAGCCACGCTTAAAAACACCATTCGGCTCTGAAGAGTCATGTGTAAAAATGGCACTTTCTCACTCAGCTGATCAGCCGCCTGGGCCTAAGCTGCTGTCCTAGCACTCGAAAAATATTAAGAAAAAACGCAGGGGAAGATTTCACTTGTGTCAGTCCTGTTGAAACACTGTTATTTTACTTTCAGGTCAGCTGAGCTGTACAATGAGGTTGTTACAGTTGTGGTGAAGCCTTTTACTGTTAGATGGCTGAACTCAAAATGGTTCGAACATTCCCACCTGGCTTCTCAAACACTACTGTCAAGGCTGTCGGTGTACGGGAACGCAATGGGAAATCCAGGGTACAGTAATTGCAATTTCCACTTGGAGAGGAGAGGAAGGAAGGGAATGGAGGACTAAGTGTTTATAACTTCTGTGAAGTCAGTGGAGAAGAGGAAAGTGTCTCTGAAACAGTGGAAAACTTCAAGCCTTCTCAAGATAACCATGTCTGTGATGACTGCATAGGGAGCCAGTAGAAGTGAGGAGGCATCAATGGCTGCTCAAGATCTTGCCCTCTTGGAAATATGATTAATGAGAATAAAATGGTTAATTTTAAGAAAAAAAAACCAAACACTGTGATGACAGATTAACTCTTCGACGGATCCAGGAAGAGAGTTGCATCAAATGCAATAAATTGTTATCGAGTCAATCACTACATGATGATCAGAATTTCAGCTAAATCTGATGGAGTCTATTTCAAACAAAAAAAAAAGGAGATCAGAAGAAACTAAGTGAAATGACAAAACTGCTACCGACTTGAACAATCTAGCAGTTCATCACCTGAAATTCGTACTTGTGAATGTAAAGAAGCCACAGAACAAGGCTGGATCTGCAAAAGGTTTTCTCATTGCTTCTACCAAGTAATTTATTGAACTCAAGCCTTGCCTCCTGAATCTCTGTTTCTGAGCATCTGAGCCTATGACTTTTAACAGCGCACTAAAATTCTGCCTGGCAATAACATATGGTCTCTGACTTGCCAGTCAAAATGTATCCTGCATCCTGCCAGACCTGTTTTCCAGGTGCACTGGAGAATGGGAAGCATTAGCCCTACCGTTCACCCGAGGATATGCGTAACTTAAAGTGTACGAGTAGTCCCACAGACTTCAGTAGTACTACAAAGGTGTTTACACATCTTAGCCATTCACTCATTAGTACACAAAAATCATACAGTATTTCTGTCAAAAGCAAATTTGAAGTTTGCTTTCCAAATGGCAAAGGCCTGTGCGTTTACCAAGAACAACATTTAGCTTTTCCAGCCTCTGTTCCTCAGGGCCAGAGAGCTTGTACAAAGGAGGAAAATCACCCCAAATGGACTTCTCTTGTATCACAAGGATGAAAGCAAAAATTCATTAAATAAAAGAAGGTCTACATTTATGATTGAATATTGGATGTGTAATTTAAATGAGAAAGCCAAGTTGAATGCAAAGCAATTACTGACTCTTAATATTAGTCAGACTAATAAAGCAGCAATTAAACCTCATTATACAGCCATAAAATTGATGTGTAATAGATTCATTGCACCAAATGCTCATACCCATGTTAGATGGCATATCATAGGCAAGGTGAACTTGTTCATTTAATTGGCTGATCAGAATAATTTCCTGCAATAGATTGATTTAACCTTATTGCGTTTCTTGGCTTCGGATGACATCGGTGACAGTACAAACAAATAAATAAACAGAATGAATGAAGAGTGAAAAAAGCCTACAGACCAGCTTGCTCTATGGCAAATACTCTCTATTCCATAGTATAATATTCCTTCTCCCAGGAGATCTACAGTTATTTGAGAATCTTCTTGCCAGCAGCACAATTTGGATCTTACACAGCAGTGCTGCTGCATTGTTCACTCCTTGAATTGAATGTGAGGAGCTGAAGGAAGCCTACATGTAAATGTTTTGCTGCATGTTTACAGCTGACACAGAATTCAGCACCTTGGAGTACATGAAGTCCAGTGATTAAAAGAAATTGTTATTGGAAACCTAAAGGGTAAGCAGTGAAGGGACCATTAATAAAAATCTTTTAAACTCCTCCACAATTGCATCTGAACCTTTTTATTTTGACAATAGGTTCAGACCCAACCCTTATATTTAATCAGTGTCTAAGGGATCAGCATATCAGTTTTGTTTCTTTTTTTTTAATAAAAAATATTTAAGTGGGTTCCTGTGATTACTATATTTTTAAAAGGTTCGTTACTTTGACGGCTATAAAAAGAAATATTGCTGAAGACAAAGTTTTGGGTTTTGGTTCTTATGGATTTTCATATCACTCATCACTAGAGTCATATAATGACCCATTATCCTTAGCTACCCATCTTTACATTTCACAGCATCATTACTAAATCTGAGCCACCATGCAGCAATAAAGCCAAATGAATGCTCCTATTTTCTTCTCCAGCAACATCTGCCTTGGTCAAGAGAGCTTTATCTTTCTACATGGGCTTCATCTCTGCAGCAAGTGAAGGGCTTACAAACTGCATAACCTCATGTAAGTGGGGAGGAAAAATTATGTGAAAGGCAAAATTACTTACCCCAAGGATCTTGTGACCAAGTAGGATTTTAAATCATGATCTCCTATACAGCTGTACAGCAGAGGCAACATTTCCTGTAAGGGGAAAAAAAAACCTCTTTTGAAAAGCCTGAGAAGACTGAGGTCAACAAAATTTGCTTTTGATATCAGGATTTTCTTAAGGATTTTAAACAATGTTATTTGGTAAAATCAAGGCACGGAAGTAAAAGATGCAAGAGCCCATCCCTCATTTTAGTGCTAGTGGTTCAGCTAGGAAGTTTGCCTCCACAGACCAAAAATCATGGAATCAGCAAATGTGCCATTTTTATCAGGCTTTGAGTTTCCAACTAGTTCTGTGAGAGAGTCATCACTTGCAAAACCCTGTTGCTCTTGTGAACCTTTCTCTTTCCTTGGTCTGTGACGTGCTTTGGTTCATGCTGATCCATTGTGATTTGAACTTATTCTGAGTTCCAGCAAAGAAGCAACCTCAGGTCAGACTCACTGCTTCCCATCCTACAGAGCTGAAGCTCCTTATTTTCAAATTCCTGAAGTTTCTCAGAATCAGATGCAACTGCTGTATGAATGGCACATGCTGCATTTCTACACGGTCAGGTGAAACAACTCTGAGCTAATATCTGACATCTAGTCCTCTGCTCACATATGTGCCTTCATTTTAAGAAGAAAATCACAAATATACCTGCTGAAATTCTGTTTTTTTCAATGCAATTTAAGTAAGAAAAAAAAATGCTTAATGCTTAATAAAACCTGATAATTAAATCCCGTGAAAGGATGATGCTAGCAAGGGTCACTTATTTCCATCGAGGCATTACATGTTCTACTGCTCTAAGATGGGATTCTTAAAAGTAGGATCTACATTTCAGATCATATTCGGGTTGCCTAGATTATGGAATACTTTTAAAAATGATGCTCACCTCATTTAAATGGAACTGTCAAAAAATTGCCTGTTTGAAAAGTCAGGCCTTGTATTCGTTGTCTAAATATTAACATCAGAGCTTGATTTTTGGCATCTATGCTAGTAAATCTTAACCCACATTTTGTGAAATGTCATTTAGATTAAAGCTTCAGAATTTTAATTATACTTCATGCTAATATACCAACTTTCCTGTAGTAGATGTCATAGTTTCTCACACAGCCTCCCTAACGTAAAATCTACTGGAATCTATAAAACGTGAAAATGCAACATATTGATAAGGATATTTTCCGAACATTGTAAAAAAAATTATCTGATATCTTACTTATTTTCTGAGCAGCTCCCTCTAAAAGCTGCTGCTGTCTTTTCAAAATCAATAAGGTCATCCCGGCTAGTATGTGTTTTGGATCCTAAATGGCCCTTCTCTTTTAGTATGCAGTCCCTTGCACACACTTCTGTTTGCTCATTCTTTATCAATCTCTCCAGTGTAGGCAGCACTGTTCTTTTATGGGAAGATTTTTGCTGGATTTATTTCGTCTAATATGGACTTAAACATTATGTAGAGGCACGGCAACTTTTTGAAGCTGTAAAAAGATTGCTGCAAAGGAGGGAATTGAACTGTTCTCTATTTTCTGGAAAGTGGAAAACCAAGAGGCTTAAAACACAGCTAGGGAGATTCAGGAGGGAGATCTCAGGTAAATGTGTAAACCACAGCATCAATACGGCCTGAAACAGCTTGTTGGGAAGGATGGCTGAAGCTTGGCAAGTTTTTAAGAAGAAGTTAGGTGAGCATCTAACAGGAATCATATAATTATAGCTGATCTTGTTTGGGGGCAAGGGAATGATCTAAGCAACGTGCTGAAATTTCCACCTGCCCTGATTTCTCTGAAACTACATTTTAAGAAGACAGTCTTTCTACACTGGATAGAAATCACTGATGGGCTGACAAAAGTGATTCTGAGAGCTTCTGGCAGGCAAGTCTAAGTTTCCCCCACCACAGTATTTAACATGGCCTCTTATTTAAGGAAGGGTTTGATGGGGAGGTAATGATGTTTTGAATAAGATTATAGAAAAGATAAATGTTTTGAAGAAACAGTAAATTCTCTAATAGAATGTTAGATACACTGAAGAAAACAATTCTGAGACAGAATTGCAATTATTTCCAAACGATTTTCCAAAATGGGGGGAAAAAATTACCTCAGAGAATTGGAAGAAAGTTTTAAAATTTGTCATCCAATTTGTTAAGACATTCAATATTGATTTGATTTCAAAATATCTCTCTGGCATCCTCAGCTCCCTTTCAGACTCAGGGAGTCGAGGCTAGCTTAGACCTGACAGCTCTCTCTTAGAAGGCTGAGGTCAACTGAGATGACTTCTCTCCTAAAATATCCGCAAGAATCCCTGTGTGATACTTACAGATCCATCTCTTTAGCAGCAAAAGACAGCCACGCTCTGTTACCACCCATAGCGATACACTGAGTTAGCCCAGCTGTGTGCCCAGGCAACGCATGCATGTGAATGCAAATGTACATATGCCTTCAGCTGATGCTCCCGTTGCCTCCAGGGAGATGGGAGAAGGAAGGTGGTGACTTCTGTTTCAGTCTGAGCCCCTCCCCATAAGCAGTAGCTGCAGCCTTCTGCTCCCTCATCCCTCCCTCTGTGGTGGCAGCAGCCAGACAGGCTTCCCAGGACTGGCCAAAATAGGATGTGGAATGTGGAGGTTTGGTGTTTTCAGCAGTCTCCTGGCTGAGGCAGTCAAGTATATTGCATATAAATAAGACCATCTGGGACCTGAAACAAAACCACAAAAGTGGTACGATCCTCCCAGTTTTAGGGAATAATGGAAGTGCTGGGGATAAATGTTCCTACTATACATGTGCAGATAATCTGCAAATAGACATTGTGGTTTTCACATCTATATATGTTGTCATTTTGAATTATCTGATGTCAGCAAGTGTAGCAGCCTGAGTATTGGCTAAGGTGGCCCATGGATTTCCCGTAGCTCTTGTGCTCCTGGTAGCTGAGGTGATGCGTACGTACGGCGAGGCAGGAAGAGCCAAGCTGTCTGGAACACAAGTAGTAACAATGTCAAACTCTCCAGGTTGTTTTGCGCTGAAAATCAGCCCAGTGACCTCAGTGTGATTGAAATGAGAGAGGACATTTCAGGTCATGTAAACAAAATGCGGTGAAGGCACTTTGAATAAATTTGTAAGCAGCGTATAACTCCTCTGGATGATCTCCAAAGAGACAAAGCAACATTAGTTCAGCCAAGATGTAAACCAGTCACAGCTAAGTGATCTGACATCCTCCTTGGAGAGGCAGAACTGCAACCTTACGGTATTCCCCAAAAGGAGAAACTGAGCTGATCTCATTCTCTAAAGACAGTTAGGCCACTTCGATCACAAAAATATTTCTTCATTGACAAACACACACCCAAAAATTACACATGGACAGGGCAAGAAAGAGACAATAACCAGAGGAAACAACAGTGAAAGTCCTTATCATGTGACTTTTTGGTTTTACCAGTGATAACAGCAAAATTTAACAAACCATTCATTATTTCTTCGAGCCTGGGCAAGCTTAAATCATCCTGTAGTGGTCACAAATGACACCAATGCAGGTCCAGGTCTGATTATTCAAAACTAGTTTCACAAAATTAGAGACCAGTTTTGATCTCCACTTTGTTGTCACATATGAAAGCTTCTTTTTAGGAAAAGTTTGAGTGTTCAGTTGAGCTTACTGATTTTCTGGCGTATAAAAATCTGTGACACTTCTTATGCACTACTATATTTGTCTCAGAAAGCCATCAGAAATTTATGTAAAATATTTTTTCTGATTGTTTTGTATTTATATATATATAAGATTCTTTTTTCCTCTTTTTTCCTTTGTTTGTCAGGTCCTTCAGGTTTCTTTGCAAGTGGGAGAATGAAGAGAAATGAGGGAAAGGAAAGAAATGGAGAAAATGTTAAGTCTTCACATTGTTTACGTCCAACATTCGAGATTTCCAGATAGCTCAGGAAAGAATTCAAAATGATGTCAATGCACAGATATCACAAAATCATTAAATGCATGCTTTTAAATCAACTCTACTTGTAAGATTGTTAAAAGAAAATTTTGGTGCCTTGGGGGACACTGTATTAGCAGTACTTGAGGACTGGCTGGAAATATGAACCAAGCAGACATGTCCTGAACTGAATCCATTCCTATAAGATTTCCAGCCTAGGGCAGCATTCCTTGAAGGATATACGTATATCTGCTTAACCACACATATGATGCTCCATCCCACTGAAACCAACAGGAGCATTTATGTTCGTCAAGTTAAGCATTTACATAAATCTCTGTGATAATGTCGTTTAATAGAAGATTCAAGTACTTGGATGAATCTTAGGTTATTCAAAGCAAACTTCAAAGCTTTTTACATTCACTTAGCACAAATTATTACCCAAACAAATCAAATGGACTGTATTACATGTGAAGTTTTAAATTCGTAGATGCAACATTGCAGTGGCTTTTTTTATTCATCTGCATCCTTTTTACCTCACTGAGAAAGGATTCCTTATTAAAGCTGGTGGGGAAAAAAAAAAAAAAAAAAAAAAGCCAGAAAATGCCTGGAACAAAGTAACTGTAACTGTAAAATGTCCTTAAAGGCCAATTAGAAATTGCAATACTGGGAGTCTTATTACAACTAACTCCTCCTTAATTATCAATCAATGGATTCTGTTGGAAAAAAAAAAAATCTCAAATTCACAGCTGGGAAAATGATGCTAATTATTTTCTGTTAATTAAGGCTGTTCTGGGATTCAGACTTGCCATCCTTCAAATAAAGGATTGACATATCAATGCTAACATAATGCTTAGGGTCTTTTCCAAAGGCTTTATTTCTAACGGCAATAAATTGGTGTCATATTATTTTAAGTGTCTTAAGCTATCGTGCTATTACCTAACTCTGATATATACTGAAAAGTAGGTATCTAGCTCAGTACTCATATAGACTTCTGATGTGGAAGTGAAATATTCATCTTTTTGCACGGTAGCTGCTCCATTGTGAGAGTGAAGGAGCTTTAAATCATTTGGAGCGCTGAAAGGAGTAAGGCTAAAAAAAATTGAATGACAGAAGGATTCCCCCAAATATCACAGAAATTACAAAGAATAAAACACTTGAGTAAAATCCTGGGTGCATTATATTCAACGACAGCGTTTTCATTGACTTCCCAAGACGAAGATCTATTTTACTGTTGTCAAACCTCCAGTCCTCCTTCATTGCCTCCTTCATTGTGGGAGTTCCCTGAACAATAGGCTGTGAAACTTCTCATGTCTTTTTTTGTGAAAAAGGCAAACAAGATGAATTTATTAGAAGGCTCTTTTTGCGCTTGCTCCATATTTGTTCCTGGTTATCTACCACATTTCTTATAGCCAAGATTGATGAAAGTAAGAAATAAGACAGTGGAAATAGATAAGAAAAGAAGAGGAAAAAAAAAATATTCTGCCAGACTGTGTTATATATGTGAAATAAAGCTCCAGCTGAACACATGCACATCCTTAGGAACACTTGGCCTAAGATTTAGCCATGTTTTAAAAAGCTGTTAACAGTTTTAGACAAAATGGTTAGGAGAGTGGGATTTTGTTTGGGGTTTTGCTCAGGAGGAGAAACCATTTCTGCTAGGCACTGTGCAAGGGATGGTAAAATAATTCCCAAGTCCTATAAGAGATAGTCACAAAACCAAGGCAAATCATCAAGAAATCAAGAGCAGAAAGAGGAACCTAACTATTCACAGCCCAAAACCAAGGTCTTTAGTCACCACTTAACCAAACAAAAAGGCTACTGTGGGCTCTGGGGTACTTCTGGTGGGTTAAGGTTGAGAAAGTTTTTTCTCAGCAGCCTTTCTAAACCTGAACTCTCCTAAAATCTCCAGCAAAAGTCTCTGCAACAGTGAGAGCCTATTCAATGATCTCATCGGTCCTATCAAGTCCTTTTCTCCTACAAATACAAACTTTCTTTTCAAAGCATATTGAAGTCATATTCATATAGCACAAAAAGATACACAAATGGATGGTAGGCAAGTTAGGACAATTGATTTAACTCAACCTTCGCCATTCCTTCAAAAAGCGAACCGAATGGAATCTGGAGTGTATTCCTTTACATTTACCTGATCTTTATCTACCCCTAAATAAAAAATATTTTACCTATGCTACATGATTACAAAGCTTTCTCTCAGCTTTTGTAATTCATTTGTGCCTTCTAGCAGTCATGAGTCATGGGTCTTTTACACTTGTCAAGTACACCTAATCCCTACCCTTCATGGCCCAGAAATCCTAAAGATGGCTGAACATGTAATTGCCTTGAAGTGTAAAATATTTCCCACATTATTTATTATAACATTGCCTGCTAGCACCTCTATAGTTAAGGTTGTGTCAGCATTTTCATTATAAGCCCCTATTTTCAGCTGTAAAAATGTGCTTCAGGCTGGAACTAAGAATGCTAGTGATTTATATTTTTTTACTATTTGAAAAAAAAAATAAAATTACCTAGGACATTTTTAAAGTTATTCCATCTGTAGTCACAAACACATGCACACATCCATGCATAGGTCTATTTACACCTGTATGTGCATGTGTTAAGGAATATCTAGTGTGTTATAAATGTATAAATAGATATTGCCTTCATAGCACATCATTGTTCATTTTTGGTAAAAATTGTGGCTGGATAGGAGCAATTTCAGTGATAGCACAAGTTTTGTTCTGAGTCGTTGCAGTGTCGTTTTTCTAATCATGCTGATAGATAACAAGAGTTATATATTTATTCATTTTTAAATCTCATAGTTTTAATTCTGCACAGATCAAATTTTCTTCTGATATAATTCCAGCAAAAGTGTTTCGTCTCTATTCTTGGATCCTGAACAAAAGGCCGATTACACTCAGGTGTTACTACACCAAGTGCACGTGATTTAGTCCAGTGCAAAAGATGCCTCATTCTACCAGGTCTTGTTTTCACATAGATCCAAGAGCAGGATCTAAGCTCTGGCAGCAGGACTTTGCAGACCTAGTTGAAGAACACCCACCTGCATTGGAGGTACGTCAGTATAGACCCCGCCGCTCTTTTCCACATTTAGCATGGATTGCGTTAAGTAGAGCTAAGATTTAACAGAAGTTTTATTGGTTTACACATCCCTTAAGGATTGGCTTACTGTATCCAGTGGCAGCTCACTATGGAGGCACTGCTTGCAAGCATCCTATTGCATATATCCTCTATATTTTATGGGTCATGGACTACATTATCAGCATTGTATGCAATTTGGGATTTTATTTTCTCTTTATTGTTATTATCATTAGTACTAGCAATAAGAACGATAATATGACTACACCAGAAAAGGTTTGACAGGGATAGGAGGGAAGATTACTGTCTGAGAAATCTGTCGAATTTTGGGTTTTTTTAACTGCTTACACGCTCCTTGTGTTTCCTCAATGTCTCAAAAATAAATAAAGAAAATAAGGCAATAGAATGTTACCCATTCCTGGTGGTGTCTAACGAGTTATTTCTGGAATGAATGCTAATTTTAGTTCTTTCAGTGTCCAGTTGACCACGTGTCTTCATTCTGGAAAAGGAAGGGGAAGTTTTCACCTTACTTCAGCCCTGATCAATATGCTTCTTTGACCCTCAAGATACACAATTCCAGCTTCAAGTTTCTGAATGTAATTATACTTTATGTCCTTAGTGCAGTTCACCTGTCTTTCCCCAGCTATTTTAGAACTGCTACCACTTCCAAGTCAGGCAAAAAATAAATAGATTCTTTTGGGGGGAGACAGGGGTTCTGAACCATTCTGGATGCATCTTTGAAACAAATCATTGCGAAAGGCCTAATAGTTTGTGGAAGCTGTCTAGGACACCTGGATTCCCATGATCTTGATTTGAAACGTGGTGCGACCATGCTGTTGATTGAACTTCATTGTGAAGTTTTAGGTTTGTTCAGACCTTGGACTCCATATTCTGCACAAGCATACCGGCTGGAAACACCTGAAATCAAAGCAAATGATGTCATAATTCCCGAACAGCTGAGTTTGAAGCAGAACTATGAGTAGAATTTTCAGCTTAAAAAGTTTTATCTCAAATACTATGTGCAACTCTCACCATGACCCATTGTTAACATGTTTTAAATAGAGCTGATCCAACCAAGAGAAGCATAAAGGAAAAATAAATCAATGACAGAATTCTTATTTAAGCTATTCTTATACAGTCTGGCTACTGATGATTTATGTATGTGTCTATGAAAGACCATTGAGATTACATCCTTTCTGCTGGATGACATCTATTTCATATAATATTATTCATACAGTTTTCAGTCCTCCTATTAAATATAATTTGGAGTTTAACTCTTACTTTTCCCAGGAAAAGTTGTTTCCAAAAGTTCAAACTTTAGATGATTAGAGTGTTCTTCTTAAGAAAAAGGTGGAATTTTTCTGGTCAAATGTAGAGATTTGGTCATCTACATGTGAGCTCTCTTTTTATCCAGTTAGAAGAAACAAGTTTCTTTTAAGTGTGATTCATCTAACTTTAGTAATTTATCCTGGAATGGAGTAGAACATAGGAATATGTGCCAACCTACGTGGGCTATTTGTGGAGCCAAGGGTAAGGTAGACATCTGCATTAAGAGACATCTAATGGGAGTCCTCTCAACTAAAGTCTCTGTAGGAAGCCACTCTGTTTTATTGGATGCTGTAAATATCCACATGTATATCGGTCAAATATTACAAAACCTCAGTAGTTTTGTCCTTACAGATAGCAGAGAATTCAGCTCAAATGCAGAAATTCCGTAGTTTTCTGTTATCTATGGAATTCCTTGCTTTTTTATCATTGTGTCACACAGGATTTTAAGGACATGAATGAAGATTGTACAGGGATAGGGGCTGTATAAATATAACACAGACAAATACAAACTAGTCCTTATCCACACTAGCATTAAGGAGGGAAAATGGGTGGACATGGTCACAAAGATGCAGTGTTTTAAAGAACACTTGAAGAAAACTATGTTTGTTTATTTACTACCAAAAAGAAATAAATGTTATAACCTTCATCCACAAAGGGCTACCCAGGTACTTCTGATTTTATTAATTGAAATTGTAGTTATCAAGATAGGTTTATCATCTAGAAGATGACAGTGGCTCAAAAGCAGCTCTCTTGGAACAAATATATTTCTTATTTTAACCATATAAGACCAAAACAAAGAAAGAAAGGCATGAAACCAATAAAGGCTCATACATGTCTGTTGTATCTAAACTCTTACAGAAAATTATTTCATCCCACCCCTAAATGCTGAGGCATTTCCCACGCATAAGTGGGAGTTTATATTTTAGACTAAGGATGCATTTATTCTCCTGTTACCGGGTATTGACATAGTTGGCAAAACTGGGCCAGTTCACTCAGATGCTGGAGCTGAGCACACAGTTCTCACCTTGTTGTTAAAACTACCTTGAAAAAAAATGCAGTAACGTACCTTATAGGTAACTCCTGCAACTGTTGAGCTCTTCTTCAATTAAGTCCACGGATCAGTGGAGGAACTGAACAAGTAATTTCACTTGGGACCTATAGGTTTCCAGCTCCAGCCATTACCTTGTGCAGTTTTATTTTGTTCACTGGAGATTTCTTTGATATAGAAGGTGATATTTTATAACTAGCTTACCAGAGGATGACCTATGATCTTGTCCGGTCTGCAATAGTTTAATATTTTTTCCTGGCCTTAGCTGTTGTTTCAGTGACTGCAGGAACTCTGTGTCCCCAAGACAAAATGAAAGAAGAATTCTTAGTGGAAATAATTATCAAGAGCATCACTGTTCCCAAGTCTCTTTTCCACTGCACACTGTCGTGTAAGAAATAACTAAAAGAATAAGAGGTCTTAGCTGCTTCTTTTCATTGACTAAAGAAGAAAATTAGACAGCTAACCTACTATAATTGTATAATATTTTGGTGGTTGAGTCATCATCAACTTCAGATTTGGTATTTTGTTTATCCAGTTTGGATAGATGAAAAAAGGAAGAAATAACACACACCTAGCAGCACATCACTTCTCTTTGAATATCATTTTTCATTCTGATTTTACTGGGGAATCAATATAATGGCTGAAGTTAACATATTTTTTCTTGGAGTGTCAGACTAGTTTTTTCATTTCATTGAAGGGATTGCTATAATACGTGAAACTAGATGCATTTTGTTCTACAATTTAAATGCCATGTGTCCCAAAGCCACACTTACATTTCACTTCAACTTTTAATTTGTTTTCTTTTCCAAGTATAACTGTCATGATCTGAGTGATATAACAACTGATTTCTGAAGAGAGACATTCAGGGAATCAATCAGTAAAGCAGAACAGGACTGGAATCATGACTCTTCCATGATTTATCTGGAACAGTGTTTTGTAACATTCTGTTGAATATAAAAAATGTGTAATATTTATAGACTGTGGCAGGTAATTCCACATCTGTCACACCGTACTTTCTGTGGTTACTTCAACATTTGTATCTATTTCTTTTTTTTTTTCCTTTTGGCTTCGTACCTTTGGAAATTTTACTGTATAATTTTTTAGCATTACCAAAAAGTGATTAACTAAAGCTGATCATCAGGAATTTTTCTTTACATGCCTTTTAAAACGACATTTTATCACTACCATTTCCTTCTGTTGACTTCATCAACACACCCAAACTCAGTGTTGTTGCAATACCCAGGAGCTTCCTTCCATGTGATAGTATAGATGAATTTAACAGAATTAAAAAAATAAAATTAAATCTCTTAAAGCTACTATGGTTTTCTTTCATTTTTGTTTCAGTCTTTTCCTCCTTCAAGATGTGAGATAAAACAGGTTACTATCTTCTAAAATTTCTCGTTGCAGCTACAGTTTCATGTTTGCTTAATGCAGCCGCCAATGTGCTCTGAAGTATTACATGAAATAGCATCAGTCTTCTGTCACATAAGAATTTTCAGAAAACTTCAGGACTGGGGAGGAATACACCTCCCTCTGCCTTTTTTTTTTTTTTTTTTTAACAAACGAAATTAAATTGCAATACTCTTGAGAACCATAGGTTTGGTTCAGTATTCTAAACTCTCTGGGGAGAGAAAAATGCAAACTCATGTTCGTTGACTGATTTCAAAATAGCTGTGGATTTGTAGATCTCTGTGGATGTGTGTCTTTTCAATGGGACTGGAAAAAAATGTTACTGATATATGCACAAACCTATATTGGAAAAAAAATATTAAACTAAAGCTGCAAAATGCTACTCTGAATTATTTAATGGGATGTGTTATGTGTGGTTAACTTTCCTGCGCAACTCCTTGATCTATAGTCACAGGATCTAACCCAAAGTCTCTTACATTCAACAGGGCCCTTTCCAGTAACCACAACTTTGAGACATATAAATTGGCCCCAAAGGTTGTATAAGCTCTACTTTGAAGACTGCTTTTTATGAACTCACTTTATTCTTTCCTCTTGACAAACACGGCATCAGAATTAGAGTGGTGGATTCAGAACTCCCTCTGCACCTGAACTTCAGGGAGCTGAAATCTGCTGCTGGAGTCCTGACCTCGTTAACAAACAATAGGAATTTTGCTACTGGCTTGAATGAAATCAAGATTTCACTCTAGAAGACTGAGACCTAAGACTTATCTCTTGGATCAAACAAGAACACTAGCCCTAAACATTTATCTTTGATGAGGAAGTGTAATTTCAAGTCAGTTTGGGCTTTGAAATCTGTAGTTCGGACTTATTTCAAAGATGAGTTCACATGATTCGGTAGGCTTTGTAATCTGTGAATTTCATGCTTTAAAAAAAAATAGCTGGGAGCAGAATTAGTATGTACAGAATAATAACAGTCCAGTTCAATTGCTATTTAGTTTGGAATGGTTGCTTTGAGAGCTTGTTAGGAAATGGAAAAAATGCGATGAGAAGAAATATTTACTGTGCAAACTTTGCATGCCAATAAAGAAATTACAGAGGGACTATTGTTAGGCTTGACTCTGTAATTATAACTGAAGCACAAAGATGATCAAACGCAAGACCATTTACAGTTAATCATTTTGACATTGCTTGATTTTTCCTATGAACCATAGAATAGAAGAATCAAACAACATTATATCACAAGAGCCTAAACCTTAGGTGGTGAGAATCAACTTAGCTCCTTCACTTTAAACTATCAAGCCACTTTGCCTCAGCTGGTGGTTTGGCCTTACATATCTTTGTTACAGTTTGAATCAGCTTTACTGGAGGGGAAATTACGAATTTGATGTCAACACGATCTAGCAAAGAGCTTGCGTCGCAACAGAATCTGTATGTAACTGTCTGG